>PVKC010012758.1:0-23503 GCA_004027635.1 Crocidura indochinensis
CAGACTTTGCAAAATGATTGAAAACTTTTACTAATATAGGCTGGACCATTATCAGTTTTGATGGTATTGGAAACACCCATGGTAGAAAAACATTACAGTTTGAATTACAGTTTGAACATTGCAGTTAGAAGAAGGTCCAGGTATCCCTCAAGTCTGACTCTATCTTCATTGTGCAGTGGACTCACTTCTGGGCCTTGGTGATCTTCCACTTACTCCAGAACAGATTGGACACCATCAATAATGTGTAAGGATCATGCTTATACTTCTTCAGGGTGTAGACTCTTGATCTTTCTCTGAGGCTGAGTCTTCAGGAAGACGGTTTCAGAAGACAGGACATCAAAGCTGGGGCACTCCTACAGTGCCTTGACCAGGAGCATGTTGGCAATTTTCTTCAAGTCAACTATGTACTCCAGCCACATGGACTCCAGCTGGGTTCTTAGGGTTCTTCAGACAAGACTTTTCTAGAATGGCATTAGCCCGGGTGAACTGCCTGCTCTTCTCCTCCAGATGGGAGAGCAGAATCCACAGTGGTATGGACTGAGGGTTATTTCTTAAGCCCCTGGTTGTAGGCTTCCTGGATGCTGTACTACAGTGGCCCCGATAAAAAATATTTGCATTCTCTGAATTATGGGGTAAAGAAGAGACAGGAGGAGAAATTGTGAAAGTGCACCGTTGTTCATGTAGATCTCAACCCCATAAATTTAGGGACAAGAGAACTAGTTAAGGCTGAAGTGTGGCTATATTCCCTCACAGTCGTTTAGTTGTCTGGCAACCGTTATCCGACAGAGAAAGAAGGCAGTGACCAACTATGGGACCAGTATCAAAAAGAGATGATGAAAACTTCAGTACCCATGTGAATCTTTTACCTAAATTCTTTTCCATATTTCTCTACAGTTATTAGTGGGTGTTTTTTCTGTAAGATTATAAATAAAGGCCTCTAGGGACCCACAGAGGCTGTTAAGGGTCTAGTGCTACCAAAAATCTTCATTTCTTGGCTGATCAGAGAAGCCAGGCAAAACAAACAAAAGAAGCAAGAGTTGGGCAATGCACTTTCCTTTTTTAAATGTCCAAACTGTTGGTACTGTGATAACAATTACCTACCTTGTTTTCTGTTGGTTTTATTTTGCATATTCTCCCTTCCCTATTAACATGTCCTATGTGATTTGGACTCTACACAGTCTTCTGCCAGATTGACAGTTGTGCAGCTTGGCCTTGGCCTCATCACTATACCACATTCTTCACTGCAAGTACTGGGAAAGGCTCAGTCATACTCTAGTCACTGTTTGAAAAATCTTAAAGTCCAAAGTGCACTTTTACTCCAGCCAGTTAAATATTTTTTACAATACGGAGATGTGGGTCCATAAAAAACACAATTCTTTTGGAAATGGCCAATATAATTTATTTTTAGTTAATGGCTAAATGGAAGCTTATGAAGCCTAGATCTTGTAGGTTCTGATCTTATTCTGTGTGGCAGGAAAGGGTTTTCAGGCTCTGAATCTGAAGAGATATTATCTGGCTCATCCTCTGAGTTGCTGAAGTTTGAGTCATGCCTGAGAGATGAAGGTCTCTCTTGGCTGCTACTAGTAATATTTGAAATATTATCAGTCCTATGTTGGGTTTGAAATTGAGGTCAAATTTTGTTGTTGTTGTTGTTGTTGTTATTTGTTTTGTTTTGTTTTGGGACCACACTCAGTGATGCTCAGGGGTTACTCCTAGCTATGCACTCAGAAATCAATCCTGGCTTGGGGGACTATATGGGATGCTGAAGGATCGAACCACTGTCCGTTGTAGGTCAGCGCTTGCAAGGCAAGTGCCCTACCACTTGCACCACCACTCCAGTCCCAGAACCCAAGTTTCTATTGGAAAGACACCTCTCCCCTCTGATGGCATTTGTTTGATGGAATTCTCCTGTATTGAGGAGAGGGAGTAGCACTTGGATTTGATCTATGTCCTGCAGAGAGGGGCACTCTTTTTTCAAGGCATATGCACAGGAGGGGCTGAGAGGGTAATATTTATAGTTAAATTCAGCCTGGTATCCCCTACTGAGGGGGTGGGCCCAAGAGGGGCTGAGTGGGTAATATTTTTTAATTAATTTGGTGAGTATAGTATAGTTTCTTGTATAATTATTTGGAGATATATATTCTAGGATGTCATTACCTCCAATATCATGAATAACAGTAGATCTTTGAAGGATATGGAATAGGGTAAAAGACTTTTATTGAATATCCAAGAGACAAGCATAGATTTAATTCACAATGGGATTAAGGATTAGGTTTATCAACCACAGATTCAATCTGTCCCTTTTTCCATCAAAGGATCATGACTTTAATCCACAGGATTACAAATTCGATTCCCCAGAGGAACATTACTCACCACCTGTTCTAGTGGCCTGATCCTCCAAAAACAGTTACAAGGAGGAGGCATCTGATAACTACATCTTCAACCTTCTAAGGACAGTACTACTTATGGCTCACCAGAGGCCATCAAAGTCTCTGTTTCCTTATACAAATGACAAACAAAATGTGGCCTTCATTACATACAATTGAATAACATTCTATCATAAAAAGTAGAAAAGTACCAAAATAATCATTCACCTTGTGCCACAGACAAATTTCAATAGCATTATGCTACAAGTCATTTAACGAAAAACCATTTACTTTAATAAAACTCCATTTCTAGAGAAAAGTAGATTTCTAGAAAAAGTATATCTTCAGAGAATAACTTTAGTAATACCGTTGTACAGATATTTGATAAGTTTAAAGAAACAATGGCACAGAGAATCAACAAAGCACAAGAAAGTGTGAGGGCTAGGATGAAAAAACTACAAGCAGAAATGACAGATTAAGTAAGTGGGAGGTAATATAAAAACTCAGCAGACACTGAGTAGCAGAATAACAGCAGCTGGGAAGAAGACTGAGACATTCCAAGATGAGCTAAAAGAAACATTTAGGAAACAACAAAAGGTGGGAAAACATCTGAATATAAACTAGCAGCACAGCAGAGAACTATGGAATGAACTCGAGAGGGATCATACAAGAATAACCAGAGTCTCTGAAGAACAGAAAGGTGAATTTGATTAAAAAAAAAGAAAATAGGGGCCTGGGAGATAGCATGGAGGTAAGGCATTTGCCTTTCATGCAAAAGGTCATCAGTTCGAATCCCGGTGCCCCATATGGTCCCCTGTGCCTGCCAGGAGCAATTTCTGAGCATGGAGCCAGGAGTAACCCCTGAGCACTGCCGGGTGTGACCCAAAAACCACACACACACACAAAAAAAAGAAAATAAAATAATAGTTAAACCATAGATAAAGATTTCTCCAAGTTGGGGCTGGAGCAGTGGCACAAGCAGTAGGGCATTTGCAACTTGATCCCCTAGAGTCCCATATGGTCCCTCATGCCAGGAGCGATTTCTGAGCACATAGCCAGGAGTAACCCATGAACATCTTAGGGTGTAGCCCAAAAACAAACAAACAAAAATTCTTCAAGTTTAGGAATATGGACAACCAAACACAAGAGTCTTGTAGGATCTCAGCTAAAAGAAACTCACCTAAAAAATAATCCATGACACATTGTATTCAAAATGACAAAATTCAAAGATAGAGACATAATATTGAAAGCAGCGAATTCCTTTACATATAAGGAAAATCTCATAAGATTCATAGTATATCTACTAAATGAGCTTACATGAAGCCAGAAGAGAATGAAGAAATGTATTACAAAAACTCATGAAATCAACATGTCACCAAAAATATTCTATCCAGCTAGATTATCATTCAGATATGAAGGAACAATACAGAGCTTTAGGGAAAGTCAAGTGCTTAGGGATTTCATAGACTTAAAATCAGTATTGCAAGAGGATTTAAAGGAGCTTTTTAAATGACAAGACAAACTTCTCAATACGTGGCAGTGAGTATGGAATTTACTCATAGCACTAATATTTGCCCTCTACCAGATTAAGAAATGCTTTTACTACTATATTACTAAGGAATTTTATACACCTTCAATCATTAATTCATGTTTCTTTTCGATTAATTTTTCTGGCAGGTTTATTTTATATCCACTGAGATTTTTATTACAATTTCTTATCAATGCAAACACGTGAGAAGTATGTATATTTTCAAATATAAAATCAATATTCCCTTTCTTAAGATACTTTTATAGGCTTATTCATATTTTCCTCTTAAATTTGTCTTAATTCTTTTTACACAAGAAAATGAAATAAAAAATAAATAAAAGAGGGGCCGGAGCGGTGGCAAAAGGATAAGGCATCTGCCTTGCAAGTACTAGCCTAGGACAGACCAAGTTTGATCCCTTTGTCCCATATGTTCCCCCTAAGCCAGGAGCGATCTCTGAGTGCATAGCCAGGAGTAATCCTGAGCATCACAGGGTGTGACCCAAAAATAAGAACAAAAATAAATAAATAAATAAATGAAAAAAAATCAGCGGTAGAGGAAGGTGACTGGTAGAGGGTATGGTGTGGGACTATTGTATGAATAAAACCCTATCATTAACAGTATTGTAAATCATGATGCTTTCTATATAAAATAAACTGAATCAATGTGTAAAGGACATGTTTACATATGTAGATAGATATGTTTACATAAGTAGATGTTTACATATGTAGATAGAAATATATATATATATATATATCTTAAAGGCCAATGAAAAGAGCAGCAGGAGGTAAAGAGGGTACTAAAGACTTGTAGATATTTGACAGTTGTTGTAGTCTTAAAGTGTACAATCCACGAATCTAACAGTTTGAGTCTGTGGCTAATGCAATATTGTACGACCAGGTGGATCTGAATAGCAAATTTGCCCTGAAAGAAGGTCAAAGATTGATCTATGAGAATGAATGCCCATCTGGCAGTGTTTTCATGGAAAAAGAAAAAAAAAAAAGAAGAAAAAAGAATCCTTTTATAAAAGGGATGGGGGTGCTTACTTTTCCTTTACCCCGACTGAACCCTTGCTTGATATGACAAGGTTGGAACCCCAAGACTTCTATTAAGCCAGGAAGTCAGTACAAACACTGCTTCACATCCAATGCAGCAATTCTTTCTCTGAAGAACTCCGACCCTTGTCCCACTTCCAGCCTGGTTACCACAGTTCTGCTTTTCAGGCTGAGAACACCAGGTGGCATAAAGTGGCTGAATCAGAGCCTCGGTAACCATGGCAACCTGCTACCCTTCCAACTCTGCAGCTGCCATCTTTCATCCAAAGCAGTGTTTTGTGCACACTGGGGGTTTTGCTTTAAAATGGTGGTACTCTGTGCCTTTCATGCTTCATACGGTCAGGGTCTCTCCTTCTGGGATGGGAATTCCAGAACCAAGTTAGGTAAATTCTTTAGATGGGTTATGTTCACTTCAGTTCTGTGTACTGTTCTCCGTGTCTGCATAAAGCAGTGCGGACAGATTCCCAGAAGGCCACGCCTTCCACAGCAGGCTCTCTCTAGGGAAACTCGACTCCATTGAAGGCTTAAATGCCTTATAGCAAGGCCCTATGGGTCTAGGTTAAGTACAAATGTAAATCACTGATCTCTATTTTTGAATTGGTCCTAGATACAATGATCTGACTCAAAGGATATCTATAGAAGATTTGTGTTCCCACAGCCTACTAGAGGATAGATACATTTGCCATGAACCATATCTTCTCACAAAATTTGTTTTATGTCTACTGTTCAATAATAAACCAAATATTTATAAATTGGAAATGATCCCTCTCCTTTTCTATCTATCAAAAGCAATGTGTTTTCTAAGTTAATTGTCAGACATTGCCTCTGGTGATTGGCAGTATATCACAAGCGAAGCTGCCAAAGACTCTTTGCCATTGGGAAGAGAGCAGAAATGAGTGATGGGATCCAAATGTCTTGCCTAAATTCCAGAAAGGTTCTGCTCTGAGTGGGGAGACACTTTAAAGCACACTCTCACTCCTTTCGCATGCCTTTCTAGCTGTCAGGGGGAATGTATTTCAAATGTACATTCTTTTGACCAAAGATTCCCCTTCTAGAATTAAAATTATATTTAAAATGCATTCTTAAATGTCATATGAGAAATGAGGAATTCACATTGTGTATGTTATATAATAGCAATCATGAAGAATGCATAAAAGGAGCCTCCATGTAACAATGCCTGAAAAGAAATACAATAAATAATAGTAGAAAATTTGAATCAGTTTTTCCTTCTTTCCATGTCTGTATATTTTCTATTTTAATCAGAAAAAAATTGTAAAAACATGATATTATAAAATTATTTAAAATTTATAATAGAAATTTATTTATGCAAATAAGAATAGCCACCATATTTGATTGTATTAACTGTTGAAAATCTTTATTTACATAAGTTAAAATCATATAGCAATCAATCATCACAAATTGACTTTTATTTCACTTATTTTCTGATAATTTCATTTGCCATCCCTTTAAGTTTCGTTGGAGCAAGTAATATAAGTAAATGTGTTATATGTCTGCCAAGGGGCAAGCTGCGGGGTGGTGGAAGGGAACCTGGAGATACTGTTTCAATAAAGGGGATACTGGTGCTGGGATTTGTTTGAAACATTGTATCCCTGAAACAATTGTATTATAAATAAATTGATAAGCCAGTGTTTTTAATAAAATTAATTAAAAATAAAAATGCACAGAAAAGAAATACATAGAGAAAATAAATATTGCCCATTAGATTTTTTTTAATATTCTTATTTCAATGATTTTAAATTTGTAACAAGTGTTAAACTCCTAATATTTCAAAACACACCATCCCCACCAAAAAAAGATAAAGAGGTGAAAGGGGACCAAAAGATAATACAGAAATTAAGGTATTTGCCTTGCATATGGTCAGCTGTGTTTTAATCCCTGGCATTGTGTAAGGCCCCCAAGCCTGCCAGGAACTATCCCTGAACACAGAGCCAGGCATAAACCTTAAACACAACAGTGTGTGGCTCAAACCTCCCCCACCTCAAAAAGGGAAAAGAAAAGAAAACTTCTAACATTTTTGAGGCCCAGGGAAGTTCTGTAGTAAATCACTGGTAGGAGACATTTGAAGTCACAAGCATCACAACAAAGTGTATGACCTCTGCCAAGCATGACAACCCAAAGCACGTGACTCACATTCATTGCAACAACATCTAAAGGGAAGAGGTAAAAATTTTAAAAAATTAAATTGAACAATTAAAAACTTGTAACATTGTATACAAAAACATTTAAAATCATATACTTCCCAAATAAAATACCATATTTCATTTAAATTATTAAATAAATTTTAATGTTTGCTAGAATAGAAAACAAAGTTTTTCTAAATCTTTTTGAGGGGTTAAAGCAATTTTTGTCTGGTATTCACTGTGAATTAAAGTATATTTAAGGGTATCAGAAGGAGAAGTATTGTATTTAATTGTACACTACTGGGGGCTGGAGCAATAGCAAAGCAGTGGAGCATTTGCCTTGCATGTAGCCGACCCAGGACAGACCTGGGTTCAATCCCGGTCAATCATTATGGTCCCCCATAAGTTATCTATCTACTCTTTGGTAAATAGCTTTTTTGTTTGTTTGTTTGTTTGTTTTTAGGAGCAATTTCTGAGCACAGAGCCAGAAGTAACCCCTGAGTGACACTGGACATGGCCCAAAACCTAAATAAATAAATGTAAAAGAAAATGTAATTAGTCATTACTGATACGTTATGAAAATATCTATTGTCAAGATAGGTGATATATATATATGTTTATTAAGAGAGCTGTATATAATTTGAGAAAATTAGTTATAGAGTTTTCTAATATTTATTGATGACATCTTCTTGCATGCTTTCCATCTTCTGCTTTAAAAGAATATTTCAATTTTTTATTTTAGGATAAATTTTTATTTATCTCCAGCCCCAAGGAAGAACAATTTTTAAATTAATTTTTGTTAATGTAATATTGTTTAAAAACAAATGATTTTGATACATAAGCTCTCATTTCCTTTTATAATGTGTGCTATGTTTGTCTCAGTGCTTAGGCTCACTGGCAGAGATCTCGAACTCACGGCCCGTGGGCTGTTTCCGGCCCTCCGTACAACATTTTGTGGCCTTGCCCTAAAGAAGTCTTGTTTTGTTTTGTTTTGTTTTGTTTTGTTTTAGTTGTTTGGGTCACACACC
The DNA here is from genome assembly GCA_004027635.1 of Crocidura indochinensis. Lineage (NCBI taxonomy): Eukaryota > Metazoa > Chordata > Mammalia > Eulipotyphla > Soricidae > Crocidura > Crocidura indochinensis. The sequence continues at coordinate 8,117 of PVKC010012758.1, forward strand.
CCAATGTTTAAGGCTTACTACTGACTTTGCACTCAAGGAACACCCCGACTTTGCCTCCTGCAGCCCCCAGGTAAATTGAGTTTGAGACCCCTGGCTTAGAGATTACTCTAGGAAGGAGTGAGGGGATTATAGGTGGTGCTGGAAATTGAACCCAGACCTCATGCTTGCAAAGCATAAATTTCATGCCTGAGAAGCTATCTACTCTTTGGTAAATAGCCTTTTTGTTTGTTTTTTCATTTGTTTGTTTTTAGTGTTGGGTCCACACCCCACAGCCCTCTGGGGTTACTTCTGGCTCTGCACTCAGAAATCACACTTGGCAGGCTCGGAGGACCATATAGGATGCTGGGGATTGAACGTGGGTCCATCATAGTAGGCTGTGTGCAAGGCAAATGTCCTACCACTGTGCTATTGCTCCAGCTCAGTAAACAAACTATTGAACTACAATATATTTACAGTCAGAACTCCAACAACCTTCTGTCACCATACAACTAACGTTTTTTATTTGAATTACTCATACCTTTTCTATCTTTCCTTCTGGTTACCAGTTTCTTCTTTATAGTGTAAGGAAAGAAAGATTTTGATCAAATTAAAACAAGAGCTGTAAGGAATATTGAATCAAAAGACCTAGGTGCAGTGTGCAGGCTAATAACATGTTTCTAGTTCATGAATGTTTGTCTAATGCTTATCTAAAGGTGTTTACATCACTGACGTAAGTGGGAAAGAATGTGCTCAATCTACTCTGCTCCAGAACATTGAGGCAATTCATCTACCACACATGGAGGAACCATTTCTGTGGGTAGAATTCCATTAATTCCTATAGCAGTTATGTTTTTGAAACGCACCTAATAATATGGAAATAAATTCAAATTATGTCATTAGAGAGAGGAAAAAGAGTATATTTAGATGACAGACATACCCTCCAAATGAGTTTCTGTCATCATTTAATTTTGGAAAAGCAAGGAATTCTTTTCTGATTTTTTCCCTAATTGCAAACATGTTTGCTAGATTGTTGGTTGGTATGTCTGCTTATTTGTTTGTTTTAACTTTTTATGATAGTTTTTATATACTTTGGTATTTTGCTTTCACCTAATAAATTCTCTTTGATTTATTCATTCTAGATGTTATGGCATAGATTACTAGTTTCTTCTATGACTCTCAAAAGGTTTTAGTTGGGTCAGAGATGTGCTTTAAGTGAGAACAGGCATAGCAAATGTAAAGAACTAGCTTTGGTTCTCAGTCCAGTATACTCCACCCTACCCCTAAACCACTCCATTACAGCAGGGAGTGAACCCCCAGAAGGTAGTTCTGTCTGCTCTAATGTTTATGTATTGTACATTGTACAGGCTGAGAAGTGGAGATAAATTAGTGAAATGAAAATGTTGGATAACTTAGTCCTACCCTACTCAGTATTCATACTCCATCCTAGGGTGAGATCTGGTGATTGGATTATTGGATTACTGGGTCTCTCCCTACTACGTGTTTCTTCTCCACCATAGAGTGTGGTCTGGTTCTTGCTAATAAAGCCCAGGTTTCAGTAAGGCAGGGGCTCATTCTTCAAGGTCTTTCTCCTCTAAGCTGCTCTCCTTTTTAGGAACAGTTTGGTGGGATTCCTGGCTTGAGTGTTAGAATTTCTGAATCCATTCTTGTATCTTTTCACTGTGTGGATAATTTCCTTTGTCAACATTTGCTTCCAGACTCATGTCTCTCCAGGTCTAGTTCTAGAGCCTAAGGTTTCCCTCACATGGAAAGAGATATTATTACTAATGCCAGGGTTCTGGACACATTTAAAAATATTACACTATGGCTATGAATTATTTTCAGTTTAAGATAATGCTTAGTAGACCCCAAAAAAAGTTGGTTAGCTGCTTTTCTGCATAAGACAGTCAAGAAGATGTCATCAAATACAATCTCCTGGGCTAAACCCAGTAAGGGCCCCACCCAATAAGGTGGGTGCTGATTCCTGCCATGTGTTTGGGCACAAGAGAGCCATTATAAAGGACTGCTGCCTTGCTCCCTATCTGTTTTTCTGCACAAGACAGCCAGAAAGAAGCCATCGAATACAATCTCCAGGGCCAAAACCCTGTAAGGGCCCCACCCGATAAGGTGGAGCCAGAGGTGCGTGGCCTCAGAAGAGCGTGGCCCCTGAGTGAAGCAGAGCAGCTGCACGCATTTTCTAACCGACGAAACCCAGCACAGCACATAGTAAAAACTAGTATACACGCGCTGCAATGGGGAAACAATGCAGAACAATACCATGAATAGAGAATGAAGATGACCTGAAAAGTACCAATCTCCTAGTTAGCCTCTCAGAGGAGTTTAGAGTAATATTATGGGGGAATGCTCAAAGAACTCAAAGCAAGCATAGATCAAGCTGAACAGAACACAATGATAGAACTCAGAAAACTCGAAACTGAAATAACAGGTCTGAAAAACTCGGTAGATAAAATGAACACCTCAATGAAAAGCCTCTCCAGAGTAACAGAGCTGAGGATGGGGTCAGTAAACCAGAGGCTGAGATGCAGAACAACTTCATACAGCAGAAGAGATTGGAAAAGAAGCTTAAAGCAAAATGATCAGACGATGAATAAACTACTCAAAAAATGTGAACAGATGAAAATAGACTTTGATAAACTCAACAGAAACAATGAACACATTCCAGAGACACATGAAGAGAATATCAAGAAGAGTTGGAGGAAGTGTGAGAAGAGGAAAAGGAGTAAGAGAAAGAGTAAGGAGATAACGAATAAAAGGAAGAAAAGGAGCAAGAATAATAAAAAGAAGAAAAGGAACAAGAAGAAGAAAAAAGGAGAAAGAAGGGGAAGAAGAGGAGAAAGCAGAAGAAGGAAAAGAACAGAAGAAAAAGAAGACAAGAAGAGAGGGAAGAAGAGGAAGTAGAAAATGAAAAAGGAGAAAAACGAAGAGGAAGAAGAGGAAGAAGAATAAGAGAAAGAAGAAAAGGAGAAAGAGCAAGAAGAAAAAGAGAAAAAAAGAAAACCGTGAAGATTTATTTTTTCATTTCTTTTCTTATAATAGTGTCTGTTTAAACACTGTGATTATAAACATGTTTGCAGTTGGGTTTCAGTTAAAAATTAAAAAAATAATAAAAATAATTTTTTAAAAAAAGAAAAGTTGGTTAGTATTTTTGGTTTGTGGGTTAAGAGGGGTTACTTTTATTTAATTTTGCAGTGTTGGGGGTTGAACTCAGGACCTCATATATGCAAAAAATGTACTCTATCACTTAGCTACATATCTTCTCTAAGAAAAAGTTATTAACTGCATAGAAAAATGCATTAATTTCGCATGGGGCATAGAAATGGGAGGAATTTATATTAGTGGAATATTTTTTTAAAAGGAATATTTGTTGGGGCCAGCACTGTGGTGCAGCAGTAGGGTATTTACCTTGACGTGGCTGACCCAGGACAGACCTTGGTTTGATCCCCCAACATCCCATATAATCTGCCAAGCCAGGAATGATTTCTAAGCACATAGCCAGGAGTAATCTCTGAGTGTCACTGGTGTGCCCTCCACCAAAAAGGAATATTTGTAGAAGAGGAGAGCTTCTATGTTTTTATCATATAGAACTTGACTGCATGCATAATGCAAACAATTTTTATTTAGTACAGGATTTCTATACATTTTTTCTTTTTTAAGCATCATAGTTACAAAGTTGTTCATAACTGAGTTCTAGTCATGCAATTTTATACCACTATTTAGCCCACCACAAATATCCTGTTTCCCTTCCAAACTCTGCCTTGCTTGCTTCTATGGCAGGAATTCTACTCCTCTCTATATCCCTTTTTCCACTTTAGAAACTGTTTTGCACAACTGTTAATGAAGAGGTACCATGCATATCATTTTGTCTCTATTCAGCACCCAGTTCTCATTCAGAGTGATCAGTTCCAACAATCATTATCAGAGTGAACTCCTCTACACTAACTGCACTGCTACACAATTTGTGGCAAGCTTCGACTATTGACTGGTCCAACTGGCCCTCATCTCTATTGTCTCTGGATATTATTGCTACACTATCCTTTTTTTAATATCTCAAAATTTAGTGAGATTATTCTATGTTGTTACCTCTCCATCTAACTCAATTCATTCAGAATAATACTCTCCATATGCATACATGTATAAGAAAATTGAATAACTTCATTTTTCCTACCTGCTGCATAGTATTCCATTGTGTAGTTGTACCACAGTTTTTGTAGCCACTCATCTGTTCTCAGGCACTTGGGTTGTTTCCAAATTCCGACTATTGTAAATAATGCTGTGATGAACATAGAAGTGCAGAGAGCTTTTCTACATGGTGTTTTGAGTTTCCTGGGTATGTCAGTAGGAGTGGTATTGCTGAATCATATGAAAGTTCAATTTCTAGATTTTTGAGGAATAGCCATATTGTTTTCCAAAAAGACTGGACCAGTTTACATTCCCACCAGCAGTGAACAAGAGTACTTTTCTCCCCACATTCATACTAGCACTAGTTGTTTTCGTTTTTTGTGATGTTGTTAGTCTCTGTTGTTTTGATTTGCATCTCCCTGATGATTAGTGATGTGAACATTTTTCACATGCCTTTTGGCCATCTATATTTCTTCTTTGAGGAAATGCCTGTTCTTTTTTTCTCCCCATTTTTGGATTGGGTTAGATGTTAAGCTCTAGCAGAGTTTTGTATATCTTTGATATAATCCACTTATCAGATAAGCATTGGTAAATAGTTTCTTCCATTCCATGGGTAATCTTTGTATCCTAATCACGATAGAATTTGAGGTGCTGAAGCTTCTCAATTTAATATAGTCCCAGTTGTTTATCTATGCTTCCATTTTTTTGGCCAATGGTGTTTCACCAGTGAAGGTGGCTTTAACCTAAATAAAGACATTAATAAGTGGGGGGGAAGACAGCTTTAGCTTCAATGTCATGGAGTGTTCTACCTACCCTTTTCTCCTTGAACCTTCTGATTTAGGGTCTGATATAAGGTCTTTAATTCTTTTTGAATTGACCTTTGTGTAAGTTAAATAGAGGTCTGAGCTTACCTTTTAGCATGCAGCTAAAATACCTTGCTTCACTTTAAATTTCTTGTCCTTTAACAAAGATTAAATGATCATATACATGTGGGTCCATCTTAGAATACTCAAGTCTATTTCATTGATATGAGGATCTGTCTTTATTCAAGTACCATGCTATTTTAATGACTACTACTTTAGAGTACAATTTAAAGTTGGGGAAAGTGATTTCTCCCATCTTCTTTTCATGAATTTCGTTAGCTATTTGTGGATATTTATCATTTCATATGAATTTCAGGAGCATTCGATTTACATCTTTGAAAATGTCATGCGTATTCTTATAGGAATTTCATTAAATCTGTACAATGCTTTGGGAAGTATTACCATTATAATGATGTTATTTCTACTGATTCATGAGCAGAGTATATGTTTACATTTCCTGTGTCCTCTTTTATTTGGGGAAGCAGTGTTTTGTAGTTTTCTTTGTATAAGTCTTTATTTAAACTGACTCCAAGGTACGTTTTTCTGAAGCACAATTGTGAATGACATTATTTTTTAGTATCTCTTTCTTCTCTTTCTTTCATCATTTGTACATAGAAAAGCTATGGATCTATTCATATTAATTTTGTAGCCTGCCACCTTATGATATTAATATATTGTTTCTAGAAGCATTTTTGTAGTCTTTATTGACTTTCTAAATTAGTGTCATGTTATCTGCACAAATAGTGAGAGCTTAGATATTTTTTTCTTTCCTATCTGGATGCCCTTGATATCTTTTTCTTGCTTCATTGCTATGGCAAGTGCTGGTATTATATTAAATAGAAGTGGCAAGTGGGGGTACCTTATGTTGTTCAAGATATTAGAGAAAAGGGTTTTAATGTTTCCCTATTATGTATGTTTTCAATGTGCTTTTGGTAAATGACTGACTTTTCTGAGGAAAGTTCCTTCAATTCCCATCTTGTTGAAAGTTTTTACCATGAATGGGTGCTGAACTTTGTCGAATGCTTTATTACCTATTAATGTAATCATTGAATATTTGTTTTATATTGTATTGATATGGTGTATTATAATGATCCTTGCATCTCTGTAATGAATCCTACTTTGTTTTTATGTATGACCTTCTTGATAAATAGTTGGATCCTATTTGCTAGTATTTTGTTGATATCTTTGCATATTGCTGATAATCATTAAGATTATCAGCCTATATATTTTTTTATTTTGTAATGTATCTGCTTTTTGATATTAGTTTCTTATAAACTACTTGGGAGTGTTTCTGTTTCTTCAATTTCATGGAAGAGCCTGAAAAGGATTGGCAGTAGGTCCTCTTTAAAGTCTTCTCTAATGAAACCACCTGGATCTGGGCTTATGTTTTTGGGAAGCCTTTTGATTTATTACAGTTTTCTCAATTGTGATAAGTCTGTTTAGGAATTCCTGATCATCTTGTTTCAATCTTGGGAGAATATAGAAGTTCATAATATATTCTACATCCTCTTGTTTTGTGGCATAAATATTCTTAAAATAATCTTTGATTACCCTTTGAATTTCTGTAGTATCTGTAATGATACCCCTTTTAATTTCCAATTAAATTGATCTCTCTCCCTTTCTTTGTAAGTTTGATTATGATCTATCAATCTTGCTTTCATTGATCTTTTGAATTTTTTATAATTAATTCTATTCATTTCTGCTCTAAGCTTTATTATTTCCTCCTGTCTGCCTATTTTTGATTCATTTTGTTAAACACTTTCCAATTTTATAAGCTGTGCCATTAAATTATTTATGTAGCCCCTTCTTCCTTCCTATAAGTACTTGCAAAACTACACATTTTCCTCTTTATACTGCTTTTGCTGTGCCCCACAAATTCTGATAAATTGTGCCTTTTTTCTTGTTTATTTCCAGGAATCTTTTGATTTCCTCTTTGATTTCTTCTCTGACCCACTGGTTGTTTAGAGAGCTGTTTAATTTTCAAGTGTTAAAGCTTTTCCTCTGTGTTTGTTTGGAATTCACTTCTAATTTTAGTGCATTATGATCTGATATGGTAGTTCATACAATTTGTATCCTATTGATTTTATGGAGATATGTTTTATGGGTCAGCATGTGATCTATATTGGAGAATGACCCCTGTGTATTGGAGAATAATGTGTATTCAGTTTTCTGGGGATGGAGTGCACTATATATCAACTAAGTCACTCTTCCATTTCTCCTTTCAGAGCCAGTATATTCTTGTTGGGTATTAACATAATTGACCAACTGGGGGGGGGTGACAGAGTGATGTTGAAATCTCCCACTATTATTATATTGCTATTAATTTATTCCTTCAAATTTATCACCTATTTTTTTAAATATTTTGCTAATACCAATACTCCTCACTTAACGACTTACCTGTTTAGAGACTGCTCACATTTATGACCATCTCTTCACCATTATTTTATTTTATTTTAAATATCCTTTTTCCATCTTGTACACTCTACAGTACAGTACTGTGGTTTTTGGTGCTTTAATGTACCTACTTTACTAACTTTATGTTCTGTAATACATTGCAGTACTGTGTGTAAATTACACAACCTATGCAAATTAAAACAAGTGGAAGTTTTCAGTTTGATCTTTCTCGTTATTTTACTTATTCAGAATACTGTCTTGTCAAGTACTATGCATATACTGTACTACTGTATACAGTACATGCAGTTCCTCACTTAATGACGAATTAGCTTAACGGCCAAGTCTTTGAAAGAAAATTTGGTCATTAAGCGAGGAATATCTGTACTTTATTGAATGCATATATGTTTTTTTTGTTTGTTTTGTTTTGCTTTTTTTTTGTTTTTGGTTTTGGTTTTTGGGCCACACCCGGTGATGCTCAGGGGTTACTCCTGGCTATTCGCTCAGAAGTCGCTCCTGGCATACACGGGGGACCATATGGGGAACCGAGGGATCGAACCGCGGTCCGTCCTAGGTTAACACAGGCAAGGCAGGCACCTTACCTCCAGCACCACCACCCTGAATGCATATATGTTTAGTAATGTGACTTCTTCCTGTTGTCCATCTTCCTTGATTATTAAGAAATGTTTTTATCTGCCCCTTATAACCTTTTTAATCTAAAGTCTGTGTCATTTGATATTAGTATGGACACCTTAGCCTTTTTATGGATTTGTTTGCTTAAATGAGTGTTCTCTAACCTTTTACTTTGAGTCTAAGTTTGTTCTGACTCTTCAGATATGTTTCTTGTAGGCAGCAAAATGTTGGATTTGGCAACACATATACTAAAATTGGAACAATACAGAGAAGATTAGCAAGGATGACACGCAAATTTGTGAAGCGTTCCATATTTTTGAGTAACCCCTGAGCATCAAATGGGTGTGGCCCGAAAAAACAAAAGCAAAAAACAAAACGTTGGATTTATCATTTTTGTTAATTTTGCTATTCTGTTTCTTAATTGGTACATTTAGTCTAATGATATTAAGAGAGATGATTGTCATGAGATTTAGTGTCATATTTTGTAGGTGATTGGTGTGTCTGTTGGGTTAGTCTTGTCTTTTTTTTTTTTTTTTTTTTTTGGTCACACCCAGCAGCACTCAGGGGTCATTCCTGGCTCTATGCTCAGAAATCGCTCCTGGCAGGCTCGGGGGATAAAATGGGATGCTGGACTTGAACCACTGACCTTCTACATGCAAGGTAAATAAATGTCTTACCTCCATGCTACCTCTCCGGCACCGGGTTAGTCTTGTCTTAAAGTAGATCTTTGAGTTCCTCCTTTAAGTTCTTCTTTTGAGTCTGTAAAGTTTCTGAGCTGTTGTTTATCTGTGAAACTGTGTATCCTTCCTTCAAACCTGAATATAAATCTGTCTGGGTGAAGTTTTCTTGGTGATGTATTCATTTCATTGAGTTTTTTCACTATATTCCACTACTGCCTTTGGACCTTGAGGGTTGCTTGTGACTAATCTATAAATCTTAAGGATGCTCCTTTGTATATAATTTCTCTTTTCAGTCTTGCTGCCTTAAATATTTTATCTCATAGGGCCAGTGAGGTGGTTCTAGAGGTAAGGTGTCTGCCTTGCAAACACTAGCCAAGGAAGGACCACGGTTTGATCCCCTGGCATTCCATATGGTTCCCCCAAACCAGGACAATTTCTGAACGCTTAGTCAGGAGTAACCCCTGAGCATCTAATGGGTGTGGCCCCCAAAACCAAAAAGTATTCTATCCCTATTGTGGTATTCATCATTGTGACTAGGATGTACTTAGGGGTACTTTTCTTGGGATCTCTTTTAGCTCACACTCTTTAGGTGTACAGGATTTGGTTGCATGCATTTTTTAGCTCTGAGAGTTTCTCTGCAATGATGTGCTTGACTGCTGATTCTTCGTGGGGATTTTCTTCCTGGGTCTCTGGGACTCCAACAATTCTTATGTTGTTTATATTGAATTTACTCCCAAATTCTTTTTTTATCCGTTCAGATTATTTGAGGATTTGTTCCATTATCTGATCATTTGTTTTAAGGCTCTTTTACATTCTCTTTTGTTGTATGGAGTTTTATGGCATCTTATCTTCCAGCTCACTAATTCTGTCCTTGGCAACTGTTACTCTTCTGGTGAGGCTTTCTAGTAAGGTTTTCATTTAGTCTACCAGGTTTTTAAGTCCTGTTATTTCAGTCTGAAAATTTTTTATTTCTACTTCCATATACTCTTGATTCTTATTTGTGGTTCATTCAGTTCATTCTATGGTTTATTTGAGTTCTTTAAACATTCTCCAGATTTTCTCTAAAGTCTTAAATGAAGAAGATATATAGGTAGCTGGTACTTGTTGAGTCTGCAGGGCTACCATCATCATTCTTTAAGCATGGTGGTGTTCTGTGTTGCTTCACCATCGTGTCCTTTGCTGTGTGGTGTTTTCTACTTGTTGTTCTAGGGTTCATTGTCTAGAGGGGTCCCTTCTGGACTGTGGGATGGGTAACAGTCGCTGTCACATACCCGTGGCAGGGAGAGTTCACCAAACTGCTGGTCTGCCCTCCTGCTGGTTCCCTTCAGGGCTGCGACCCAGATGCCAGTCACTCTTAATCCAACATCTGTATTTGTTCCAGAATAGAAAATGTGAGTCTTCACTTCCCTTGAAAAAGGATATTTGGTCAAGGCTTGTGAGTCATTACAGTAACTCAAGTACTCTTTTAGCTTCTGAACAACAGCCTTCTCTGAATGTATAGTTCATGATTCTCAAAAGATGATGTACTGAAGAAAGTTTCCTTTGTAAGTTAGGTTTATCAGTATCCAAAGGACAATGATCTGACAGATCTGTTACTTCTCCCAGGAGAAAAAGATTTGCTATTTGTCTTCTAAACCTACACTTTCAAATTCATTCCCTTTCAATTCCTCTCTGAATTCTGTATTTTATCTTCACCAAAACCTGATTCTGTAACAAAGGCCTTAATAATACAGTCCCTACATTGCCACAGGCCTTGGTTAAGAAATTTATTAGCTTCAGTGCTGTAGGGCAGGTCTATTGCCCCTACAAAAGAAGAAGAAAGAAAGAGAAGAAAAGAGAATGTCTAGCCTTAAGCTTTCTTTTTGCATCTATATACTCACTGGTCTCTGAATCCCTGAAGCAATGAAAGGCAAATAAATCCCTCTTCTAGTCCCCTTTGTTCTCTGAATTTGGACTTCTCTCCCAAGGAGCTTTTCTTCTCAGATTAGATTATGAGATTTTTCCCCCCATTGGTTTAGATTATTTGAATTTATTGTTTGCAGCTACAAAGGAAACTTAGAAATACTGAGTGACAAGTATTTCAACACAAGATTTTGAAGGATGAAGAATATGCTTGCATTCATTCTGAGAGAGGAGATATCTATAATGAATGGAAAACCAAAGCTAAAGACTTCAGTGTAAATTTTATTTTAATGGTATCACTGAATAGCTTCCTGTGACCAAATAAATTTGGGCTGAAAATCCTCAGAAAACAATATGAAACAAATTATTTCAACTAAAAGAAAAAAACAAAAACAGAGTATAAAATAAAACCAGTGTTGTATTGGATGGAAAATAACAGTATGTAAATACTAAGAACAGAGAGGGAAGAACTAAGGTAAGAAGTGTCATTTTGGGGCTGGAGCAATAGCACACTAGTAGGGCATTTACCTTGCACACAGTTAGTTGGACCCGTTCGATTCCCGGCAACCCATCTGGTCTCCCTCGCCTGTCAGGAGCAACCCCTGAGTTGAATGCACAGCCAGGAGAAACCCCTGAGAGCCACCAGATGTGGCCAAGAAAAGTGCCATTTTTAAATGTATTAAAAGGAAATAATTAGAATGTAAGCTTAGAATAAATTTCTGCTTTGCTTCTGTAGCCTTGCTTTGCTTTAGACATAAGGACTGTCATGACTCAGTCTGACAAAAGGGAAACTGGACCTTGAATAAACAACAAGCTTCTGGAGCATAATGGGTACATTCTGAGAAATATCTCAATGACCATAAACTAAGGAATATGGACTATAAAGGATGCATTTTTAGAAATAATAGGATGGTCAGATAGCTAAGTAAACCAGCAATAAACTAAAGATCTAATTGCACCCCAGGACTGATTACAACTGGGGACCGGTGGACACCCAAATAGAATGCAGGTACCTGAATTCCTACCCCTACCTCTAGGTCAACATTCTGTTTACATCCTGCTTGCTACTGCCATAAAAGTTCTTATTAAGTATGACCAAAGGCGGGGCTGAGCAGTGGCGCTGGAGGTAAGGTGCCTGCCTTGCCTGCGCTAGCCAAGGACGGACCACGTTTCGATCCCCTGGTTTCCCATATGGTCCTCCAAGCCAGGAGCAACTTCTGAGCGCATAGCCAGGAGTAACCCCTGAGCGTCACCGGGTGTGGCCCAAAAAAACCAAAAAAAAAAAAAAAAAAAAAGTATGACCAAAAGCAAAGTGCCCTATAAGCAATGATGTAATATGTCGTAGCCAATCCCATAACAGTCACCTAACCCAATCAAAAATTCTCTAAGCTGCGTATAAAAGTAAGAATGTAAGTTGAGCCAGGGTCACCACCTGAAAGAAGTGCAGCCCCAGCATGCTGGTATCTCCAAGAAACTCCCTTGCTTTTGCAATACTGACCAATCGCCTCTGATCTTTGTGGAACAGATCTGGAGTCCAGAGCTAACAAATGGAATCAGGGAATCATTACAGTGATAAGGTTGGGAATTCCACATAGACCCCTCTAATGACTCCAAGAGGCAGAGACCATACAAAAGCAAGGGTTTTTATTATGCAAGCATATGCAGGGGCTCTCAACGTGGCCTAACATAAGCCAGAGGATGAGGCCCTGAGCAATGGTTTTTCACTTCTTTTATAGCACTCTGGCTGCAGTGGAAACATACAGAATATCTGTGACAGTCATGTTCCAGGAAGTACATAAACCATTAACCACAAAGCATGACAGTTACATCTTGGGAAATGTGCAAACCATTAATGATAAAGCAACTTATGCAAAACATCCCATGACAGTTACATTTGCCTGCAAACTTCAGATAACAGTTAGATAACAAGGTCAGTGTGGGTGGTGGGGCCTGATGGAAGCTGCAGAGAAAAAGTTTTATTTCTTTTCAACAGGAAGTTGTTTGCATTCATGTTTGAACTGGGCCAAAGATTTTAGACCATAACAGTTGTTTAAAGAAACCATCAAGCAGAATACTCCCTGAAAAATAATTTCAAAGACAGATCACAAGTATTAATTATTATGAACTTTTGGGTCAGAAGATAGAACAAGAAAACAATTATATTTAGGCAAGATAGTTTGGACTTTTTCATTTTCTTTCTTTTCTCTTTTCAGTGCCAGGGATTGAAAATATACAAAATAAATGTTCTACAACTGAGCCATATTTCTGACCTAATTTTTTTTTATTTTTGGGTCACACCCCGCAGGCTCAGGGGTTATTCCTGGCTCCATGCTCAGAAATTGCTCCTGGCAGGCACGGGGGACCATATGGGGCACTGGGATTCGAACCGATGACCTTTTGCATGAAAGGCAAACGCCTTACCTCCATGCTATCTCCCGGGCCCCATTTTCTGACCTAATTTTAAGTACTTATCTACTATTCCTATTTTTTTTTTTGGTTTTTGGGTCACACCTGGCAGTGCTCAGGGGTTACTCCTGGCTCTATGCTCAGAAATTGCTCCTGGCAGGCACAGGGGACCATATGGGGCACCAGGATTCGAATCGATCGATGACCTTTTGCATGAAAGGCAAACGCTTTACCTCCATGCTATCTCCCGGGCCCCCTATTCCTATTTTTTTAATATATAAAAACATGTCCTCCCAACTCTCCTCATCTTGGGGACTATTTGGGATTTATACATGTAAATGCAATTCTATGATCCCAAAGAAATGAATCTTGCCTTTCTAATTGCCTTCTGAGTTTTCAGCTCATGAGAAAAATCTCATGCAAACCCACCTCCAATAGAATTCTTTACAAAGCATCCAGTTTTCTATCAAAATACATGCAGTTTATTCTCAGTCAGGTAACAAAGAACACTGCTTTCTTTTACTCTGCCATAATAAATTTTCCTAAGAGAAATAAAACCACTACTGAAATAAAGAAAGTAAAATAGACATGACAGAGATGAAAGATAAAATAGAGATTACCAAAGAAATCTGAACACATAAAACAGAAACAAAATCAAAGTAATAACACCAAAATATTCCTATCAAAAGAAAACAGATAATAGATTATAGGAGAGCACCAGAGGGGAAGGAATGGGCTGGTGAGCAGGGAGCAAGGTTGGTACATATCTTGGGGATAATTTTAAATTCCAAACACGATGGCAGCAGGGGCTCAGCCTGCAGCTTGCTATTGAAGAATTTATGAGCTTCTCAAAACCCCTTCATCTAGCACCTAATAACAGAGCAACCCTTACCTGAATATGCTCCTGCTTCCCCAGCACACAAACATCAAACGCATTATACAAAGGGAGATTTAGGCTTCAGGAAACATAAGATAATAATGGAGTTATTTGAAAACCACAAAGTATTAGCTTTGATTTCATCAGTATGACAATAATGATAAAAAATTGAATTACAGTTATATTTAAGAAGCTTGATAAAGTCCAAAATGTGAGATTGGCCATAATCTTTTTCTGCACAAATAGAAGAGAGTCAGTTCAAGAATATTTGCCTTCTGCTGATACCCAGTAGAAACAAAACATGAACAAAAGGCATCAATAACAGATTGGTTCTTAACCAAACTTTAGCCAGACTCTTCTTAATCACGCTGCCCTCCACTTGCCCTAGATTTCTGTATCTGTTGTTGCATGGCCCAGTTATAACAACAATCCTGTGAGGATGGTATAACCACAATCATCTATATAAATATCTGATCACTTTCTGTATCTGATCAAATTTCTCATTCCCCTTAATCCCCCAAATACTATCTGATTACTTCTCTTGTTAATTTATTTAGTTAAAAATTACCCTGCTCCTGGGACAGGTAGAGTGCTTACCTTGAATGTGGTCTGTTGGGTTTGATCCCTGGCTTCTTGTACAGACCCCTGAACCCTCCAGGCGTGATTCCTGAGTGCAGAGCCAAGAATAAACCCTGAGTACCACCTGAGGTGTGTCCTCCCCACAAATAAAAACAAATTTATCCTACTTCAGGCCAGAGAAGTAGCTTGAGAGATTGCACACAGGTTATGCATGACTAGATTTTACCTTTTAGCACTTCAAAGTTCTCCGAGCATCACTGAGTAGACACAAAACAGGCACACAAAAAATTTACCCTGCCTCAAAAATTTTATTTCCCTCTTATCCTAACACTATGTTTTAAAATCAAGATCTTCCTTTTACTCATCATATTCATAGATAATTCAAACTACTTTCACTATTGTAATACTTGACTGTAGGAGTCCTTTAACTCTAAAGAGTCATGAGTAATATCTCCCTTGAAGTTTTTAACAAGTAGTTTTAAATAAGCAAGGAAGTCAGCAGATTGAGATGGCTTTAATGACTTAGTAATCTGCATAAGGAAAGCAAAATGTAAACCCCTTAATTTAAAAAAATCAAAAGACAATCAGGCATAGCAGCCAAGAAAGTTTTACCCAATAAAGTAACTGCTTATGCATTAGTCAATGACACATCCCACAACCTCCTCCATGTAAACCTTGATCCAGGTTCAAAAACTCACAACTAATCTCAGAAGAGATGCCAAGCTGATGCAACTCACAGGTACAATGGATTGTGGACTGAAATCTCTGATGACATACTCAGGAAGGGGCAGACCAAATCTCTACACATCCAAAACCCAAAGAGCCACACCTCCACTCAGCATCCGATACCATAAAAGCAGTCCAATTACACTGCTTCATGACTAATCTCTGCAGAGATAACAACTGGCTGAAACTCCCCAATACATTAGGTTTTAGTATA
>PVKC010012759.1:0-23495 GCA_004027635.1 Crocidura indochinensis
ACTCCCGTTCCCTCCTTCTCTCTCCTCCTCTTTTCTCACTTCTCCTCTTCTCCTCTCCTCTCTTCTATACTCCTCTCCTCTCCCCTCCCCTCTACCCCTCACCTCATTCTATTATACCTAGATGTCTTGACCCCCTATAGTGTTGATTTCTTTTTCCTGTCTTGAGGCTTCACCAGTGGTGCTAGGGCCACCTGGGTTGTACACTTGGCCAGGGACCCAGCATAGGGACTTGCACATAACAGGCATATGCATCAGTCCTTGGAAGTGTCTCCCCTGTCCATTGACTTATTTTGTTCTGTTCACTATCAATTTTATAGCCTTATGTCATTGCAGTTTCATTTCTATTGGCTTTACATGTTCGACTTACTTACAGAGATACGAATTTTTTTAAATATTGAAGACTATAACATAAAGATTTATTCTGAGTCTTTTTATGCATTCAGTTTCTTAGTATTAACTACATCTACATTATTGAGCAACCACAACATTCAACCCCGGAAGGCATGCAGGGATGAGGGTCTTGGACTGTCTCAGAAGAGCTGTGCCTGGGAAGTGAACTAGAAACCCATAATTTGGGGCTTTTGCCAGATGTTGGCCCTGGAGTGGTGTTCTTTGAATGTGAACCATTGGAGCTGGGAGAGATTTAAATGAATGGGCAAGCAGAGATGGTGACTTGAGATTTGAGAATCGTTCCCAGCTAGAGGTTTTGTTAGGAAATTAGGTTAAAAGTAGGTAGCTCAGTGCCTGGTCTTGGGATCTGAAAACTCATTTAATATTGAAGCCATAAGTGTGGTTTAGAACACAGAAAAGGTAAAAAATTAAGAGATGAGGATGTAGACTAAAGCACTCTGATAATGGGTGCCAAAAGTACTACGAAAGAAGTAACCTTTCAAGAGAGTCAAAACAGGTAGGGTTGCAAATGAGCTCATGCTCTTTCATAAGCAAGAATTGGGACAGGAGGTTAAAAACATCATTGTTTCATTTATAAACAAAGTTGCCAGACATGACCGTGACAAAATGATGCCACCTCCAGATTTATATGTGATTAAATTCTCCCACTAACCTTGGCCTCTTTATGCCCAATAAACTTCATCAAAATTTTTTTTTGTTTTTCTTTTTGTTTTTGTTTCGGGGTTATACCCAGCAACGCTCAGGGATTATTACTGGCTCTGCACTCAGAAATTGCTATTGACAGGCGCATATCACATATGTCATGCCAGGATTCGAACCACTGTTCGTCCTGGGTCGACTGCCTAGAAGGCAAACACCCTACTGCTGTGCTATCTCTCTTGGCCCAAACTTCATAAAACTTCTTTCATGTCTTATCGCCTTCATCTTTATTAAAGGCAGTGCTAGTACAGCTGGTAAGGTGCTTGCCTTGTATGTAGCCAACCCAAATTTTATCCCTGGTACCCTGAACCCCGCCAGGAATGATCCTTGAGCTTAGAATCAGGAGTAAGCTTGATCACAGCCAAGTGTGGCTCACAAACCAAAACATATGGCCAGAGAAATAGTACAACTGTTAGGGTGCTTGCTTTGCACACGGCCATCCTGTGTTCAATCCCCGGCATCCCTAAGCCTGCCAGAAGTGATCCTTGAGCTCAGAGGGAGGAGTAAGTTCTGAGCATCACTAGATGTGTTTCAAAAATAAAAATAAATAAGTAAATGGATGATAAAATGACATACTTATAATGTAAAAGAGAAATCAAGAGGCCCTCCTTCCTCCTTGACATTACCATGATGACTGGGAGACGGTGATGCCTCCTTTCTCGTTGAGGAACTCACATACTGTAGTAATGGTGTTTCTTCATGTTCACACACTTGACTGGAAAGAAACAAAAGGCCAGAAGAGGGCCACTGTGGAAGCAAGATTGAGAAATGCTGCATTCGGAAGGGACTCCCAGGAAGGAAGGTGGGATCCCAGCACAGGTAGCTGATACACCACCTGCAGTGAAGAAATAGATGCTCTCTGGCCCTGTGCAAGGTTCTTAACATTACTGGATCTCTGATGATTTATTTGGGACATATGATGTGTGGATGGGAAATAAAGGGAACCCCAAATGCTAGCAGTTTTTAAAAGACACTTTCATGAAAGTACTGCAGGTAAGAGACTCTGGGTTTTGCTGAGTACATCAGGCCCCCATATCCTCCTGCCTGCCTCCCTCTAGAAGCTTTTTAATGAATCAGGTCAGGATGGTGGGAGTTGATTCCCCACTTCCAGGCCTTTTTTTTCTTTGATTTGAGGGATTTTTAGAGAGTTCTTATTCATCACACTCATTACTATTCACAGGTGAAAGCAGAAATTTTCCAAGAGCTTTTGGTCTTGTCAGGTCCCAATTACCTTGGTGTTCTTAGAAGAAAATGAAGAAGAACAGATACAAGTTACTTCTCTGAAAAAGGAGAAAATGAGTTTTATTTTTCTTTTTGGTTTTTGGGACACATCAGTGATGCTCAGAGGCTGTTCCCAGTTCTGTGCCATCCTCACTTGATGGCATCTTCTAATTTTAGTCTGGGGAAGAAGTTCCTATCCTAGGGGACAAAGGCATTGTGGCATGAGACAGAACATATTTTCTCCCACATCTGACTTCCTGTTTGGAACAGATTGCTTTTGGCCTATGACTAGAATTGTGGACACATGCTTTCCAAGTCTATTTCCGGAGGACCACCTCTTATGTGGTTCAATTTAGTAAAACACATCCAAATGTATGATTCCAGTATCTGTGCATTCAGGGTTTAATTACAGTAGCAGAAGATGGTTGTATCCACAGTGTGGCCAAGTTCAGCAGGGGAGAGGAAAGCTGATTATGTCTCTCAGCGGAGAGGATGGCATCCTGGGATGTCATGGCAAACAGGGACCAACAGGACCAAATAGGGCAGGGAGAAGAAAGATGAAATGGAAAGACTTATTTCAGTTCTCTAAACTCAAGGCTTGCCTATTTTTTACTCCAGTGTTTTTCACTTGTTCATTTTTTGATAAAGGAGGACTCTTCACCACAACCAGAACTTTGCTTGGGAAGGTGCTTCTGCCTATAAGGGGCAATGCTACTCTATGCCGTGATGTCAGCCATGTCAGACAACACAAAACAAAATAGTCTTTTAGCATTTTTTCTTGGTGTTTATTACTCCAGATATGCCTCTTAGTTCATGCTTCTGGTCTGTACATGTCAGGGAAGCATAACCTTTCTCTTTACCTACTAATGTTTGAAGTAGGGTTACAGTGGATTCCATAGATTCTTCCTCTCTTGGTTTCAGGAATTGTTATCTTTTGATTCTGCAACTCTTTGTCCTTGATTCAGAAAAGTCAAGGCTGAGGTTACTTAGAGTCTTACCTTTTAAGTTCCCTTTTAAGGACCTTGATTTACTCAGAAAATCCAAATGTAATCACGATATATTTCATAGCTTGAAAATGCACTAAAACTTGATTCCACAGTAGATTTTGTCAACTATGGCACATCTTCAGACTGGGGAAAAACTCAATGGTGCTGAAATGGAAATTTCTCCTTGTTTCATTTGTAATCTCCCACCACTTCTTTAGGTATGAAATTTGGTAAGGCAGATATGGGTTTTAGACTCTCTTCCTTTAAAACTAAATAAATAATAAATAAAGCCTAAATGCTCATTATTCTCAGGCCCAACACTGATCTCAAAGCTGGAAATAATCATTCTTTTTACCTCGCGGTGCACACATGAATTTAAAAAAAATGTTTTTTTGGTTTTTGGGTTACACCTGGCAGCGCTTAGGGGTTACTCCTGGCTCTATGCTCAGAAATCTCCCCTGGCAGGCCCAGGGGACCATATGGATGCCGGATTTCGAACCACTGACCTTCTGCATGGAAGGCAAACATACTACCTCCATGCTATCTCTCCAGCCCCTGAATTTAAATATTTTTTATTCTTTCTTTTACTTAACCTATTGGAGGCACAGAACTGCTTAACAAGTGAAGACCTTGGATTCAACCCAAGCAGTCTCAGAGTCTATCCCTGTAGCCATAAGGCTGCCTCTAAGCATCAGCAGTGGGGAAAGGTATCCAAAAGTTTTAGAAAACTCTTTGGAAAAATCAAAAATGAAATAGACCTAATGTGAATTTGACATGTATAATTCTAATATAATTTGATACTAAACTTTTTTTTTGTGCCCATTATGCCCTGTCTACTGTACTACGCTCTGGCCCCTACAGTTTTTAACTATAAACTAATTTAGGGGTGAAAATTTTAATGCATAAATTAACAGTTTAAGAACAACTTTTAGGACTGGGCAGATACCTGCCTTGCAGGTGGTGAACTGGGTTCAATCCCCATTATCCCATATGTTCCCCCAAGTCTGCCAGGAGTGACCTCTGAGAACTGCAGGGTGTATCCAAAAACCCAAAAATAAATAAATTTTAAAAACTTTTTTTTTGGCTTTTGGGCCAAACCCGGTTACACTCAGGGTGGTTACTCCTGGCTCTGGTCTCAGAAATTGCTCCTGGCTTGGGGGACCATATGGATGCCAGTGCATCAAACCTCGGTCCATCCTAGGCTAGGCTAGCACTGGCAAAGTAGGCTCCTTCCCGCTTCACCACTGCTCCAGCCCTGAATTTTTAAAAACTTTTTAAAAGAACTAAAGTACGAATCTGGAATGAATCACATCAGAACTTTATACTTCCTACTTCTCATAATGTGCATATTTTATTTACTACTTTAATAGTTAACTAAGGCAAATAAAATTTAAGGCTAATTGTATTATGTTAATTGATCATTAATATTTAAATATGTGGTTTTTAATTGTGATGGAACTATAAAATATATAATCATTGATTATTGAATGTTGTTTAGTAGCATTTTAAGATGTGAGGCAATCTTGCTGTTTAAAACCAAAAATTACCCTTACAAACTCAAGATGTGGCTCAAATGACTGAAGTACATGAAACATCGATGGACCCTCTCTGGCCCCCCGAGCAGCAGGAATTTTGATCCCCAAAAAAGCAAACAAAAAATTACCCAAAAGAAACAAACTAACTCATGCCACATCTTTTGTTCCATACTAATAATAGCAGTTAATATGAGTAAATCTTCATTTTTCCATTGTCAACTCCTGAGCAGAAAGCAAGATGTGCCTTTAAGTATATGAAATGAAAGACTCCTGTCCACAGAGGAACAGGATATATGAATCATTTCAGTAAAAAGAGAAGTATGCTGGTGGGAATGTCTTCTAGTCCAACCTTTATGGGAAACAATATGGAGATTCCTCAAAAAACTGGAAATTGAGCTCCCATTTGATCCAGTTACTACTCCTAGGGATATACCCCAGGAACACAAAAAATCCAATACAAAAATCGCAGCCTCACACCTACATTCATGGCAGCACTTTTTACAGTAGCCAGACTCTGCAAACAACCAAGATGCCCTTCGACAGATGAATGGCTAAAGAAAACTGTGATACATATATACAATGGAATATTACACAGCCATCAGGAGAGATGAAGTCATGAAATTTTCCTATACATAGAGTACATGGAATCTATTATGCTGAGTGAAATTGGTCAGAGGGAGAGACACGGAATAGTCTCACTCATCTAAGGGTTTTAAGAAAAATTAAAGACATTGAAATAATTCCCAGAGTTGAGGGCCAAAAGGACTGGTTCAAAATATGAAACTCACCACAAAGAGTGGTGAGTGCAGTTAGAGAAATAACTACGCTGAGAACTATCATAACAAAGTAAGTGAATGAGGGATGTAGAAAGCCTGTCTCGAATACAGCCAGGGGTTGGGGGAGGGAAGAGATGGGGGCATTGGTAATGGGAAGTTTACATGGATGAAGGGGGGTGTTCTTGTTATGACTGAAACCCACCTACAGTCTACAGTTATTCTTGTAATCACAATATTTAAATAAAGAAATTATTTGCACAGGATTTTAAGAACCAATAATAGGTTTAGGGTGGGTTTAGGGTGGACTTCTATTAAGCTACCTAAATATCTTGTCTCTTCTATCTCCCCTGGGCTAATTCTTGTTTATTTGTTTGTTTTTGGGGGGGACACACACCTGACAGTACTCAGGGATTATTCTTGACAGTGGTCAGGAGGTCATATGGTATGCCGAGCATTGAACCTGGCTCATCTGGCTAGCACTCTGTCTACTGCTGTCCTGTTGCTATGGCCCCTGGGTGATTTTTGTCCCCTTCACTGTATCTGTGTGGGTTCCAGGATATCTGAGGTTTGGAAGATCTGCAGCTGAAATGCCTTAAACAAATGTTCCTGTTTGGGAAGTATCATCCTTACTCCCCTAAAACCTTGAAATATTACAGAAATCAAGTCTTTATATAACTTCTGACTTAGGAAATCAGAGCCCCTCCACCCTGTTTCCCTCGAGAATTAAGCTCTCCCCTTTCTCTGTCAGGAAGGAAGAAGAGGAGGAGGCAAGTGCACTGCTGCTCAGGTTGAGCCTTTGAAGGACTCACCATGAGTTTAACCCCACATTTGCAATATTCTTTTCATGTTGTCCCTCAGGTCCTTGCCCAGGTGTTTCTCAATACCTGAGTGACTGGAGGAGGAGAAAGGGAGTTGAGCTCTGATGGAGTAAGGGCTTTTGTCTTCAGGAAAGACCCTAGGAGAGGGTCTTTACAGTGCAGTTTCGGACATATGTTTGGGGACATAGGCATCCCCGCTACATGTATTAACTTATTTATTAACAGCTGTATTACTCCACATACATATATATATATATATATTCTGCATTATATGTTGAGTAATAAAACGAAAATTTTCTTGGAAAGTTTAAAAATAAAGGCAACAAAGATTTTTCTGTAAAGACATCTGAGTCATACGGTATTTCCTATGTGTCAGGCATTCTTCTCAGTGTGGTACGTTCATACAGCAGTTCATTTCCTGCCTACCTTAAAGTAGGCTTTGTGTTTCCATTAGCTACTCTGTGAATGTGTACATTATCAATAACAGTTGCAAACAATTCCATATTCCTACTGTCTTCTTGAGTCTTTCAGTTACTGTCGGCTAGAGTGATTATAGTCATTATTGAATATGGATAATAATAATAGATAAATTATAACGATAAATTGTCAATAATAGACAATAACGATAGATTGTCATTCACTACTGAGAATGGGAAATTTCATATGGGGCATGTTCTTTTATTTGCTCATGTTTTTTAGCAGTTCCTTTATTATTTACAACTATACAATACAACTTGTGGGGTCAGAGTGATAGCACAGCAGTAAGACATTTGCCATGCACGTGGCTAACCTGGGACAGACTTGGGTTCAGTCCCCGGCATCCCACATGGTCCCCTGAGCCTGCCAAAAGTTACCTCTGAACGAAGAACCAGGTGTGTTATAAAAAAAATACAACTTGTTGCTAACTTTGTGAGGAATAATACAGTTAAAAACAGTTATCTGGGGGCTGGAGAGATAGCATGGAGGTAGGGTGTTTGCCTTACATGCAAAAGGACGGTGGTTCGAATCCCGGCATCCCATATGGTCCCCTGAGCCTACCAGGATCAATTTCTGAGCATAGAGCCAGGAGTAACCCCTGAGCGCTGCCGGGTCTGACCCCAAAAACAGTTATCTAAGGTCACTTAGCTGAGGACTCAGGGATCCAGTAATAACAAAGTTAATGGCTACAATTTTTTTTCTTCTGGGTATAGACAGGCTCTCCCACAGTGTGGGTAGGTGCAGGTGACCGTCTTTGAACTCATGCAAGAATAAGGTCTTGCTGAGCTGAGCTGTATCCCTACCTCCTCTCCAAGGCCTAAAGTTAATGGATTTTCAGCACCCAAGTTCCTGTCACTACCTTCACGACTAGAGTGTGTCTCTCTCTCTCTGTGTATAAAGAAAAGCTAGCAAACCTGAGCTCAATTTTAGGTGACAGAATTTTTTTTTTCATTCTTACAACTGACTATCAGCGATGGGTTGAAGTGGCATTGAGTTCAGTGTCTCACATATACAAGGCAAGTGCTTTCCGGCAATGTGATCAATCATTGTAAACAGGCCTATCCCTGCCATCTCTGGCAGGAGAGAGAAATGAGAAGGATTTCCAGAGCTGTGGGTATTCCAGAAGATAACACAGAATCGGGGTTTCTTAACGCTCAGACAAATGTATCAAACCTCATTCCTCAGTTTTCTATTTCCTGCCTTACAGAGTTTTTCTCAGGCATCACAGGAAATGTTTCAGAATTTGTTTACAAGGTCTCTTTGCCAGCTTACTAGGAAAGATCCTGGAGCTTCATTTCTTCCAAACAGGTTCCCTAAGGCTCTTTTTTTTTCTTGCAATTGAGATTAACATGGTTGTAGATATTGATGCTTATAAAACTGAGAGTTTGAGACAATTGTACCGCCCCACCCTCATTACCAGTCACCAGCCAGAGGTTTCTTCTCTCTGACTCTCTTCTGGAACCATCTTTCTGGCAGGACCTAAAACTCTTTGATTTGATTTCTTCCCTTAGTTTATCTTTCAGTTGAGTGAAACCTCATGGTGTTTTGTCTTTCTCCATTTGACTTATTTCATTCAGCATAGAGAAGGAATCGGTTTTATCTTTTAACCCATGGGTTCCTCAGATTTAAAGCACATAGATTGCGACTCCTATTCCCATAAGGTTAAAATTCAAGCTGGAGAGATAGTATAGTGGGCAGAGAGCTCTTGCCTTGCACATGGCCAACTGGTTCTGTCCCTGGCATCCCATATGGTTCCCTGAGCACAGAGCCAGGAATAACCTCTGAGTATCCCAGGCATGACCCCAAGCCCCCCCCAAAAAAAAACAAATAAAATATTGAAGCTCCTAATTTTTTCTGATCTCTAATTGTGCTGTAATTATACCTGAGACTGCCTGAACACAAATTGCTTATTTCCCATTATAAATCATTTCATGCCAGTTTTATAGGTTTTCATGTAAAGAAACAAGATGGCTAAAAAATGTTTTCTTTTGTTTGTAAATTTTTTGAGAAAGCAGAATGCAACACTGAGCCTACTTTAGAAAAAATGCTGTAAGAGAAATCATGAGTCTGAGACTCCTAGTTTCTAGTTTGTCACTTGCCAACAATATTTTACTTTTATTTTGTAAATGAAGTAATTTCGAATAAGGTGGAGAACTGGAGAGGTCCTATGGGGCAGGACACTTTGCATCGTATGTAGCCACTCCAGTTTAATCGCCAGTACTGTGAATGGTTCCCTGGGCACTACCAGGGAACTACCAGGTTTTCTCCTGAGCAGTGAATGAGTCAGGAATAGTCCCTGAGCACCACCATGTTTGCCTCTCCCAGCTGCCCAGAAAAGAATGCAACTGGAAAACTGCTTGGGAGTTTATCTTTTGAGACAATAAAGATAGCCAAATGAAATTGTGTGGCAGATTAGGAACGGATATGGTATTGTTTTCATTAAAGTGGAATATTAATTT
The DNA here is from genome assembly GCA_004027635.1 of Crocidura indochinensis. Taxonomy (NCBI): domain Eukaryota; kingdom Metazoa; phylum Chordata; class Mammalia; order Eulipotyphla; family Soricidae; genus Crocidura; species Crocidura indochinensis. Next base: position 9,383 of record PVKC010012759.1, read on the forward strand.
CAATCTGTTTATCTGGAGCAAAAACAAATATTTGATGACATTTGAAAATTTTGTTAGCAGCAATGACAATCTCAGTTTGAAGGGTTCAGTTTCTCCGATGTAGACCCCAGAGTCCAGACTAGGATCCCTAAGACATTGCCTTACTACTGGAGAGTAGCATTGGAGAATTTTTGATCTCGGCCAGGAAATGACTTGGCTAATAGCAGTGACTTTGGATTGGTATGCAGGCAACTAGTACTAACAGTTACAGCTTGTACTAACAGTTCTAAGTTTAAGCACTACCGAAGTACTGGAGACTGCACAGTAACAGAAGCCAGGGTGCTAAAAGCTGGCATGCCAGTCTCATGGCAGGGAAATTTGAAACATTCCTTCATTTGAAATTTGAAAATTTAGGTGAAAATCCTACTCCCGTCCCCTGACCAGCAGCAGGTTCCTTTGATCTCTGTACCTTGCTGAAACCATTTGTGAAGATGGACCCCCAAGGTCTAATTCCTGGTGATGTGGGGGTTAAACACAATAGTGGCTTACTGGAGTCTTTTGAGCTAAGATTTCCCACGAGGGAAGGAACTTCAGAATACACAAAAAAGCATCTATTCTGGGTGGAAGGTGAGTGTCTCACCTGGCAGAGTTGAAATGTCCCCCTGAATGAGGGCACTGCTCAGAGCACCCTGCTGCTCACTGCTCCCCCACCCCAGCCATAATTATAAATGATAGCTGTTTATTACTTTTAATTCTATTAGGGCTCCTATATACTGCTACACATTTTATTTCATCTAAAACATTCTTTTGGGGGGGCTGGAGCAATAGCACAGCAGACAGGCATTTGACTTGCTAGCTGAACCAGGACGGACCTTGGTTCGATCCCCTGGCTTCCCATATGGTTCCCCACACCAGGAGTGATTTCTGAGTGCAGAGCCAAGAGTAACCCCTGAGCATCACTAGGTGTGGCCCAATAAATAAACAAACAAGAAAAAAAACATTCTTTTTTTGGTTTTGGTTTTTGGGTCACACTCAGCAGCATTCAGGGGTTACTTTTGGTTCTACGCTCAGAAATCACCCCTGGCAGGCTTGGGGGATCATATGAGATGCCAGGATTTGAACCATCACCTTTATGTATGCAAGGCAAACACCCTATCTCCATGCTATCTCTCCAGCCCCTTAAATTAATATCTTTATTTAAGCACCATGATTACAAACACGTTTGTAGTTGGATTTCATTCATAAAAAAAGAATGCCCCTTTTCACCAGTGCAACCTTCCCACCACCAGTGCCTCCCATCTCCCATCTCCCTTCTCCTCCACCCCCTGCCTGTATTTGAGACAGGCATTCTATTTCTCTCACAGTGTCAGTTAAAACATTCTTACATGGTATAATTAACAGGTTTTTTGGTATACACTTATAGCTTTTTAAAAAAATTTGATATGGGATTTGTTGGCAAGGCTGTGAAATTTGAGTAGAACTTCATACCTCTTTGCATAAGACTCCTGATGCTGCTATAGAGATTAGTGAATGTTAATATATGTTTAGAATTTTTATCAAAATGTTTCCAAGCACCACCACACACATCTTTGTCTCTATAGTCCTACCTACTGCCCCTCCGTGAGCCTATGATCTTCTACACAGATATTTCACTAGACACTTCTTCTCTCTCAGATACTTGCTGTTGCCTGTTTTAGTCCAGATTATTCACTGCAGGCATTTGGCAACTAGTCTAGTCTCTTGACTGCTCTTTCTTAAGGTTTAGGATGGAGTTAGCACATGGCAGAGGAGAAGCCAGAACAGGCACTAAGTATATGAAATCTTCGTATCCATATTATAATCACATCTTGTTCTTTAATGAAAGAAACAGTTGGGAAAGGTTCAGAAACATGGTCAAGATCACCAAGTAATAAATCCCAGGTGTGTCTTGAGCTAACGCTTGTGTTCTTTCTCTGAGTCTTTCCCATGTTTATGCCTCCCCATGTGGCTGATAAACATTTGTTTCCTAGAACCATTTTTCCTAATAACTACTGTGCTGTGAAAGAATTCTGCTTCTTGCCCTGCACCTGCAGAAAATTAAGCAGGAGGAGATGGTAGTGGTAGTTTGTGATGAGCTCCAAGTATTAGAGTTCAGTGCAGGTGAGATTATGAGTCAGCAACAGAAAGCCAAGAGAGCATCAGAGACTAGATCAGAGGTACAGACAGGGGACCTGCTGATGGAGTCAGTCCACAGAGCAGGTTAGTAAGCTAGATAGGAATAAAGCACTTTCTGTGATTTGGAAAACTTCACTCTGGTTGAAGATTATACAGTTCTACCTCCAGTGCGAAGCAGCCAGTGGGGCAGGGAGTTCTCTCTTAGCAAAGGGGATTTATGGCTTCGAGCAGGGCTCTGCTCTTAGACTGTCACAAGGTAGGTATTTAAAGTAGTTAGACTGTTCATCCTTCACTTCCACCCTCTCAGATGGGATAATTATCAGACCTTATGGAAATATGACATAGATTAAATGAATTAATGTTTGTGAAGCATGTGGAATCATTGCCTGTCCTGGAAGCTTTTCTAAATGCTGAGAAGGGTGTCCTAGACTAAGGTTTCTTATGATCTTCCCACTGCCCATCTGTTTTTGATGTTCTTTTTATGGGGACTGACAGTTTGATTTCTGTTACCATATATATATATATGTGTGTGTGTGTGTGTGTGTGTGTGTGTGTGTGTGTGTGTGTGTGTGTGTGTGTGTGTGTGTGTGTGGTTCCCTGAGTACCAGCAAGTGCGATCCATGAGCACAAAACCAAAAACAAACATTGTTGGAGGGAGAAGAGGGGGAAGGAGGTACAGGAGGAAGGAAAAGAGGATGGAGGGAAGAAGGGAGGAAGAATGGGAGAGAAGGAAGGATCGGACAGGTAGAAGGAGGCAGGGAGAGCACTTTGCTGAAAATTAATGTCTTCTAAGTTTGAAAAGGATTTGATTTATTCTGTAAAGGATTCATTGCATTAAAAATGAACTGGGCCAGGGTTCATAGTGTTGATAATGTTGAACCCTTCTGAGCCTCGTGTTTAAGGTCTCTCACTAAGTTTCCTCGTGACTGAAAATTCCCAGAGATCTGCCATCTGTCATGATTGTGGTAACTGCAGAATGCTTTGTCTAGCTGAAGGAAATGGTTGGATTACCTGTAAGAAAAATCAGGGCTGCATTCCAATGCAGTGTGTCCTTTGATTGCAACAGGACTGAGAAATAGGGTAACATTTGGTGTCACAGACTCTGGGCCCAGACAGACACAGTTGCTTCCTTCCAATCTGGCCTGCACCCACAGAGCTTACTGGAATATGCTTGCTGGGTTTTCATTTAAATCAAATGTGGGATCAGGAACATGCAAGCAGATCTTTCTCCTGGGCCTCCAAAGCTTTGGGGGGGTTTCATAAACAAGAAATCTTTTTTTTTTTTTTGCTCACTTGTCCCAAGTTGGGGGGTAGCACATGTCAATCTAGAGCTCCGTTTTATTAATCCCATCCTGCCAGAACCGTGATGTGCGTAACAGTAATTCAGACGGAAAGGCGATTCATTCTTTCTGTTGCTGGCCACTTCTTAGCCTCTGCTAATACTACTGAACTGAGTTACCTTACATTCATAATAGGAGGAAATGCTAAAAAGCAGAGGCTTGTGAAAAAGGCAGACTTGTGGGATCCCTAATCCTTCCTCTCCCCACATGTCCCTAATTGAGGAATCCTATCAGTCAATGTCTGCTTTTAACTCTTTGGAAGATTTATTTGTGCTGGTGCAGCTTCAGTTTGTTCTCAACCACCACCATCCTCCCCACATACAGTTGCCGTAAGTCCCAGAGGAGCAGGGGTTGCCTTTCTCTCCTCCATATCCCCAACTCTTGCTCCATACACTTATAGTAGTTTATGGAAGTGTCTTGAATTTTGTTTTGTTTTGGAGCCACACAGAGCTGTTGGACAGGTCTTGCTTTAGGTTCTGCACTGAAGAATCATTCCTAACTGTACTCAGGGGACTGTATGGGATGCTGGGGACTGAACCCTGGTTGGCCACATGCAAAGTGATTACTTTTCCTACTCTGCTATTCCTCTGGCCTCTTTTAGAAATTTCTTGAAGCACAAGTGACAAAGATAAACCTCCTAGGGGCTGGGGTAGTGGTGCAGGGCATAAGGCATCTGCTTTGCTTACACTAGCCTAGGATGGACTATGGCTCGATTCCCTGGTGTCCCATATGGTCCCCCAAGCCAGAAGTGATTTCTGAGCGCATAGCGAGGAGTAGTCCCTGAGTGTCAACCAAAAAGAAAAAAAAGAAGATAAACCTCCCAGGGCCTGCAATACCCTCAAGCAGGATGGAGAGCCCCAAGTTCCTTCTAACTTCCCATTCCACTATGCTGGTCAAAGATTCCCTCTTAGTGCTGCCCCTGTGACTTACAGAGATAGAGGAAACAATCAGAGGAAATAATAAAAGACAAGTGGGCCTGAGAGATGGGACAAGAGGTTAAGGAACTTGCTTGATCGTGGCTGACCCTAGTTCCATCCCAGGCACTTCATTTGATTCCCAACCAGGAGTGATTTCTAAATGCACAGTCAAGAGTAACCCCTACACAATGTCTGGTGTGGCCCAACTCACACCACACCTCACCCTGCAACTCAAAAAAAAAATTAAAGACAAAAGGCAAGGCCAGTTGAGTGGTCCTTTTTGACAGATAAACTGTAACTTTCCTGGAAGTCCTGCCCTGAAGATTCCTCCTTACTGTTAATGGTCAGCGAAGGCTCCTTGAACCAGATTGAGCTGCCAGAAGGTTGTGAAAAATGAAAATCTTACATGGAACCATCACCGCCTCAAGGAGAATCAATAGGGGACAGGGGAGAGAACAGATGTCCAGTAAGCAGATCAGAATCAGCCTTACTATACTATTGCCAAAGCCTGGTACTTCCCTCCTCTGAGGCCTTCTGGGCTCCATCTCCATCCATCCGAATGCATCCTGTCATCATGCCCCAATTTCCCCACCCTGCTGCCAACTCCCTCATCCATGCTGTTCCCTATTAGATTTAGGACGTTGTGGGCTAGAATCATTGGAGTCTACACTCATTTAAGTGAAGAATGAAGTTGAGAAAATGATTCCTCCAAGGTTGTATGCTAAATATCTGAGTGGGTGCTCCAGGTCTATTATTTAGCTAACCACCTGGCATAAGTGACTTTTCTGAAACTTCCTTTATCTATATTTTTATCTTTTAAGAAAAGGAAGAAGCCAAGACATAATGATAGTCAGCAGTGGGGTTACAGGCAGGGAGTTACCTGTCCAGTCTAAAGGCGAGCAAATGGCTCCAGATAAGAAAGATATGGTTTGATAAATATATTTAAAGTAATACATATTTTTAAATATCTTTATTTAAACACCATTATTACAAGCATGATTTTAGTTGGGTTTCAGTTATAAACAGAACAACCCCCCCTTCACCAGTGCAACACTTCTACCACCGATTCCCACCAACTCCCTCCTCCCCCACCCCCTGCCTGTATTAGAGACAGGCATTCTACTACTCTCATTGCCATTGTCATAATAGTTGTCAGTGTAGTTATCTCTTAAAGTGATAAATATTAAAAATACAGCATGTAGGGGTACTTTCTATGCATATAGCTGATCTGGTTTGATCCCTGACACCTCATAGGCCCCTGAGCACTGCCAAGAGTAATTCTTTTGCAGAACAAGGAGCAAGCCCTGAGCATTTCTGGGCATGCCTTCCAACTAAGTAAATATATAATTGTAACAACATGTGCTTTATATACTAGCTTGGAGGCCACACCTGACTGCTCAGAGGTCACTCCTGGCAGTATCTGGGTAGCATATGGTGCTGGGCTCAAACCCAAGGCTCCTACATGCAAAGCATGTGCTCTGGTTCTCTCAGAGATCCCCCTGGCCCAAAGGAAGTCAGTATTTATTTTTGTAGGTCATCTAGCCCCAGTAGCCAAAAGTTAGTCTTTTTATATATCTTACTTAGTCTCAATATTTCTTCTTACCTCTCCTGTGATATCCCAGTTGATCTCCTTTCATCCCCACCTCCCACCCCAATATCAACCTCTTACACATACACATGTGTCATTCAACCATCCATGGCTTTGGTATGAGGTACAGCTCAGTGACCACAGGCCATGATTCAATCCCCAGCACTCAAACAAGTAATTCTGATGTGTTTTTGAAGTGTAACAGTCAAGAAATCAATCAGCAGCAGGTGCTAAGTATGGCAGGTGGAGAAGCCAGGACTGTAGTAGCTTCTGGGAGAAAAGGGGAAAGCAGCAACTAGAAAGCCCACCGAGAGACTGAAACCGGACAATGGCTGAATAAGATGAATGCTGCGTCTGTGCGTGCCTTAGGGGGGAAACACCAGAACTGATGCTCCAGACCAAAGAAGATACCAGTAATGAATGCTTAAGGGCCTTCATGGATGTTCCCCAAGAATGGCTTAACTATCTGTCCAGGCCACAGAAGGAAGCTGAGAAGTTAGCTGTTGAAGTGGTCTGTGTGAATGACATTTCACATCAAGTCTATACCAGCCAGATTACAGAGCTTTTCATTTGAGGTGAAAGGTGGGAAAGGCCTGGGCACAGTGTAGCAGCCCTGCAAGTATAAAATAATTGTCGAACACAATCAACTTTTTTATTTTATTTGGGGATCTGGGGGCTTAAGAGCCACACCCAGTGATCCTGGGTCTACATCTGCAATCTGGAATTCCTCCTGGCAATGTTTGGGGAACCATATGGAATGCTGGGTATTGAATCTGGATCTGCCACTTGCAAGGCTAATGTGTCATCCAATGTACTATCACTCCAGTCCATATAATAATTTTTTTAAAGGAGAAGGCCAAAGAGATAGTACAGGCAGAGGTTAAGGTGTGGGCTTTGCACAGAGTGGAACCAATTCAATCCTGGCACCACATATGCTTTCTTGAGCACAGATGGGTGGGAAGGAAGGAGGGAAGAAAGGAATGAGGAAGGGAGAGAGAGATTATAAGGTTAACATGCATTCCTGCCAAGCCCCTTCAGGGGTGTTAGAATAGCAAAAAGCCAGGAACAGCCCTTGAACACTGCCAGGTGAGGTCTTAATGCAAAAATAAATGGGAATAGGACTAAGATTAGGTTTTGCCCTCCCCTCCTCCCACCTTGGTGGTAATTGGTAGCCCACCCAGAGGTACAAAAGCAGAGTGAAGCGTTCCATATTTAAAAAAAAAAAAGGCAGAGACCCTCTTCCATCCTTCAGTGTCGGTGAGTGACACATTCAGGTACTGTCCTGGAAGGGTTTTGCAAGCCAAGGTTTTGCTCTGAACCAAGGGTCACCGCTGCACCCTGGAGGCCTCCTGTGACAGTCGATAGCCATGTCGGCTCTTCTCACCCTCCCTGTTTCCTTACCCCCCAGGAATCGGAAGGCGTCTGCTGTCACTACTGGTCACTGTTCGACGGTCACGCGGGCTCCGGGGCAGCCGTGGTGGCAGCCCGCCTGCTGCAGCACCATGTCGCCGAGCAGCTGCAGGACATCGTGGAGATCCTCAAGAACTCAGCCTTGCTGCCACCCACCTGCCTGGGCGACGAGCCCGAGCACACTGGAGCGCACAGTCGTACCCTGACACGGGCCGCGTCTTTGCGCGGTGGTGTGGGTACCCCCGGCTCCCCCAGTACCCCACCCACACGCTTCTTCACCGAGAAGAAGATCCCACACGAGTGCTTGGTCATCGGTGCTCTGGAAAGTGCCTTTAGGGAAATGGTAAGTTCTGCTGGGTGAGGGGACCCTGCCCCACCAATACAAGGAGTTAGTGCTTGGTGGGAGCTGGTAGAGGAGGGCCAGATTGGCACCTGAACTAACCGGCTTGTTGGTTTTATTTTGGGGCCCATACCCTACATTGATCCTAGCTCTGCTTTCAGGGATCTCTCCTGGTAGTGCCTGGGGGACTATATGGAATGCTAGAAATAGAATCCAGGTCACCACATGCAACCTAGCCACTGTACTATACACCTGACCATCCCTGATGTTAGGCTTATGAAATATGTATGTGGTTGCTGTCCTTGAGTGTATAGCCTTCCTAAACAAACTGAACTATGTATCTCAACTGGAAACATAATTTGTACTTTTTAATATTTTTAATTTTAGGCCACACCTAACAGTGCCCAGGGCTTAAGTCTGGCTCAATGTTCAGGAATTATTCCTACAGGAGCCCTAGGGACCTTGTGTACTGCCCTACCTTCCCACTGTACTATCTTTCCAACCTTGTTTGCGCTTTTCACTTTGAATGGAATTTGCCAGGGAATTTCCTCCTCCTCCCATATCAGTCTCACTCCTGATTTCTGTGTCCCCTCCTACCCCCCTCCTCGAGAATGCACCAGAAGTGAGCTCAGGTGTCTGTCTCTCATTCCTACCTTCTTCCAGCTCACTTCTTGCCATTATTCTGGTGCTAGAGTTGTACTCGCCGAAGCAGAGTGTGCATGCCAATAAAAAAATAAGAGATCGTGAAGATATTATAAGGGCTTGAGTTAGCCAAGTGTTTTGTTTGTTTGTTTTAATGTCCTTAGATCCTGCAGATTCAAGGTGATCACAAGCAGTTAAGTAAGCCAAGTTTAGCTCTAAGCATCAAACATCTACAGCCCAGAATCCTTTGCTAATGAAAGAAGACTGGGCAATTTTAGGCATCACTATTTGATTTGTTTAGGAGGTAAAATTTATGGAATATTCATTCCTCACATTTGTTCCCTTTCTACATATACTTGTCCTTGTTCCTTCCCTGTTTTAATGTTTCCGTCCTTGTGACATAAATAATAGTTTACTCTTTGGTTAGCAAGTGGTTTTAGACTTGCCTTATCTCAAGAGGAAATGGAAGCCTTCAACCTTGAAACCCCAAGGAAAACACCAGAAGGAAGAAAAGATGATTTCCCAGAGGAAAAAGAGAATCAAGATAGTAAAATGAACTGATCCTCTTCCCAGTTGCTAGAGAGTCTCTTGATACCAATATTCAGGATACTAAATAGTCAATTAAGATTTTTTTAATTGTTTTTTGTTTGTGGGTCATACATGGCAGTGTTCAGGTCTTACTCCTGGCTCTATATTCGGAGATGGTGCCTGATCAGGGGCCTCAATGTGGTATTGGGGATCCACATATGGAAAGCAAGCACTTTACCTGCTCTCCTATGACTCTGACCCCTAAGGTTAAATCTTGTCTCCCCCCATCCCCCAGTTGAGATAAAAGTAGGTTTACATAATAGAAGTGAAAACTAAAGAAACTTCTGAGTATTTCATTTCCTTCATGGCAAGTCCAGGTGACATCTTTCCTGTGGATTCACTGTATTCTCAGTGTTGTCCACTAGAGGTCAGACCTCCACTGGGTTCAGGATTCTGACAACTATATCTGAACTATATAGATAGGTATGTTCCAGAATATTTAGCCAAGAACAGTCTTTCTTATCTTGTGAATCTTTGTTGTTTTTAATTATCCAATTTGTTACCTCCGACTTTTCTGAGTTACCAACTCAGAAGACAAAAAAATTGGTGCTTCTTCCTGAATAATTTATTTAACCTATACATATTAGTAGAAAATTAATGACATAAATTCCTACTTAGGAAAGGGTGAATTAGACAAAATTAGGTGGTGACAAGTATTAATCAAGTGAAATACAAATGGGCCTTGGGGAGCAAGGAGAGTGTGGTAGGAGTCTGAGAAGGTAATGAAGTAGGAAAGGGGATGTTGCTCAGTGGAAGGGCTCTTCGTGAGATCCTGGGTTTGAACCCAGGCACCTTACACACAGGCACACAAAGACACGCACCCAAAAGATGAAACAAGGTCTGCTCTGGACAGTGTCAGACAGAATACTCTGAAAAAGCATCCTGGGCAAAGGAAACCATTTATGTAAAGAATCTCATCAGAGAAAATGACCCCATGGTTAGTCCATGTCCCCGCTGACGTGCACCAGGGTTTAAAAATTAGATTCGAAGGAATGAATGGAGAAAAGGTGACTTGGTGGGATGGAGGGTTATAGCTATCCACTGAAAGGCTGTCTTATGATTCTCTTTTTCATCCAAGTATCTTCTCCAGTCCTCAAAATTGAGTTTTCACAGTCCCTCTAGCCCCCCAGCATGCTGGGAGTCTGCCAGGCCTTGCACACTGTGCCTGGCTCATCAGTTCTTTGGTTCTTGAAGCTTAGTGTGGGAGTCACAGTCCTGCTCTGCTAAATACACAGCTACTTCTGTTTCCCCAAAAGGATATCAATATCCTTTCATTTTTTTATTGAACCACTGGGGAACACAAAGTTACAACATTACTCGTGACTGAGTTTCTGTCATACAGTGTTCAAGCACCCATTCTTTCACTAGTATCACTTTTCTCCACCAATGTCCCCAGTTGCCCTCCTGTCTCCCTGTCTCTATGGTAAAATCTCTTTCCTTTTTTTTTCTCCTTTTAGATACTATGGTATTATGATTATCTGAATCTCCTTTCAGCTCCTAGTACTTGTCTAAAGTGACCGCTTCCCTCTTTCATGGTTCCTTCCCTGTTCTATCCTCAGTCCCTTGCATGGTGGAAAGCTTTCTACTAAGGCCCAGTTCTCCTGAACTACATTCTTATTATCTTTGCACATTATTCTTCAACTTGTATCTTTCTATCTCTCAAATGAGTGTAACTGTTCTATGTCTCTTCCCTCTGACTCATTTCATTCAGCATGGAGTATTCATTACTCTTGTAGTCAAAAGGCTTCCTGTTTGGATGATGTTGCCTTAAATGATGGAAATGCTTCTTTTTTCTTTTTTCTTTGCTGCATCGGGACTTCAAAGTAATCCAGGAACATAGAATCAGAGCCCGAGTTACCACTAAGTTACATGTATACAAGCCGCAGAACTCCCTAACACAGAAATTACATAGAAGCTCTCAGTGTAATGACCTTTTGACCCTCCCCCATTTATATTAGGGTTTTGAGAGTTGTTACTTAAAGGTAAACTGTGTTTTATTGAAATCCGAACACACAGCTCATTTCCTTAGTTTGTGGAGGCCTCTGCTGCCTTTTAGAAGGAGGCACGTTTGGAGTTTCCTAGTGTCTCCTGAACTATTTCTCACCAGAGTAACAGAACCTGTACTTCCTATCTGTCCTGTTGCCAGGTGTCCTGTCAGTTATACTTGCTGTGTACTATTCTGCTTCTCTTCAAGAGGAAAAGTCAGGATGGAGCAAGAAGTGTCCATTTCAGTTTTGTGGCTCTCTTGTCATCTTCCTCACATCTCATCCCTAAAATCCCAAACCCAGCTTGCTGGGTTAGACCACACCGAGCTGTGCCCAGGGGCTACTCCAGGCTCTATGTTGAATTTATGTTTTATAACCAATGTTGTTCTCTGCTAGAATTAGGCCTCAGGTTTTAAAGCCAGGACACTGGAGACACATGGGTCTGGAAACAAACATTGATGTAGGAATTAATTCACATACACACACACTAAAGAGGGAGACACAAGTTCAGGAATTCCAACACATTAGCCTTCAGCTCCTAAGAATCAGGAAGCTCACTGGAAAATTCGGAAATGCAAGAGATCATTTTTGTACAATCCCAAGTATTTATTAGGAAGGAACAGACCATATTCGAAGGTGGGATTAGGTGGTCTAAACAACAATCCAAGTTACTACACTCAAAGATGTTCCCAACCAATGAGTAACAAGGTGTACACTGAGTGGGATAGGATCCGATTAATTCCACAGTTCTCTACACTTCAGAGAAGTGTAGAAGTAATTTGAGTAAGGAGAAACATTTACAGTCAGTCATCTTATATGTTTGACCTTTTTTTGGGGGGTTGCCACTCCAGCAGTTCTACTTTTGGCTCTGTGCTCTGTACTCTCCTGGCTCTGTGCTCAGGGATCACTCCTGGTAGTACATAGTGGAACATATGGTTCCAGGGGTTGAGTCTACATTGGCTGTGTTCAAAGAAGTGCCTTACCTACACTTCACCACTTTTCTGACCCCGATAGTCACATCTTCCCTGAATATAGTTATGTACTACTATGTACTACCTCATTTTTAAAATATTCTAAGTAGCATTAAATGGGATGGGGGAAATGTTGCTATCCGTGTAAAAGGAAGAATTGGTTAAAAGACTCAGAAAACATTTACTTTTTATGATATAATTTTTTTTAATTTCCCAAATTTGAGGATTTAAACACTATATTTTTCTGGGGGAAAAGGATGTCCTGATCACAAATGAAAAGAAAATGAGTAAAGGTGCACTGAAAAACAGAATAGGACAGTGGTGGATGGCTCTGTGTTTTCTCCTCATCTTGGCTCTCCAGGTCCTGGCTCAGTGCTTGGCTTGTATAAAGTGTATGGCCCACTGACCTTGAACCTTGGACCACACTGTGACTGATACTCACTGACTGGGTCTCTTTTTGCTTGGTTCTATCTCCTGGAGAAAGATCTGTGTGGTCAGTTCCTCTTGAGTCCTCTCTGGGAAATGAGCCATGGCTTTATTTTCCTCAATGACTGGTCTCAGGAAGTAAATTTTGATTGGCTTCCCTTCTGCTTCTCAACAGCCCTCTGAAGCTGCTTTGTTTATCAGTTAAGTTTGGCTGCTTGTGCTAAGCTCGTTGCCTGGCCCAGGATGAGAGATGCGAATAAAAAAAAAAACCTTCTAAATCTCCTCCCAACTTCTCCATTCTCAAAAATAGTAAGTGGACCCAGGAAGGAGGCCATCGCCATTATTGGTGTCACTTTAAGAGCTCAGTCTCTAACATTCTAGGGATCAACCAGCCATTATGAGCCTTTATTTCACCAACCACTCTGTTTTGAGTTGGACACAGCCAAGAGAGTCTCAAAAGTTTGTCCTATTTCCTTTTACATGTGGTTCTTGATTCGTCATCACAGTGAAGAATGTTTCAGAAGCACAATAATTACAAAGGTAGAAAGCGGGCCATATTTTAATCTGTGAAATTATGATCGATTGACTCCTCTTGCCTAGTAGTAAATGGTTGAAAATAGTGTATAACTTGGCTTTGTTACCAAATAGTGATTAAAAGCAAACAAGAAAAAAGATGAATGTAGAGATCATTTATAGTTTATTGTTTCTGATGTTTCCAAGAAAACGCCCACTCATTGTTAGTTGTGGATCTTTAGATCTATCTATGTTTGAGCGGTTTGTAATATTTACGGAGTCTTTTGTTTTGTGTTTGAATAGAAAGTTCCTCCAAAGGAGAACGAACATGTGATCCCACTAATACCCAGCAGGTGGCAGTATTAGGCAGCGCTAGTTTTCATCTTCCCCGCTGCCTGACAGATTGGCTTGTTCTCAGAATAAACCAGAAATCAGACCTGAGTACTAAAACCATGCAGAATCTTATTATTTGTGACTGACACTATTAGCCATGTGCTCAGAACCATGTTTTAACCCAGCTAGGGGGAGCTGCCACGTCTTATTGAAGCTTCCCAATATTCTCTCCCTTCTATTGTCTAATACAGCTTTCATTTTGCAACCTGAAATTGGAAAGAAACAAAGAATGATCTGAGAGTTACATCATCTCTGGGACTTTCAAACCAAATTACAACCATCCTGGGCAAATAGATTGTCTTTCTTGCAGTTCTTCTCTGTTGAACTATACTCATTTCACACGCATCTCTTTTCCCACCATTGTTCCCATCCTTGCTTATAAACAGAAAAATGAAATCTCTAGGGATTTCAACAGGGATCTGTTGGATCTATTCTTGATTGCAAGATAAATCTGAATTGAATGCAATATTTAGACAGACGCAATACAGGATAAATTCATCCTGCTAATCAGAACGGAGCTTTGCGAGAGCTGCAGAACTCTTGCTTGAGCTGATAAATCAATTATCTTGTTAATTGACTCTTATGAACCATTTAAACGATCCTTTTAGACCATACTTGAAAACTAATGATACTGTGTGCATGTGTCTTACTTATTAGTTCATAGAGAGAGACCTCCATGTCTAAGATTTTCTCATGGTTAAAATGGGAAGATAGTCCAAATTACTCCTTATTTAACACAAAACAGTAGACAGCCCTCCTCCCATGATCTTTCTTTTTTTTTTTTTTTTTTTTTTTTTTTTTTTTTTTTTTTTTTTTTTTTTTTTTTTTTTTTTTTTTTTTTTTTTTTTTTTTTTTTTTTTTTTTTTT
>PVKC010012760.1:0-23527 GCA_004027635.1 Crocidura indochinensis
TGGACCACACCCGGTGACGCTCAGGGGTTACTCATGACTATTCGCTCAGAAGTCAAGCCTGGCAGGCACGGGGGACCATATGGGGAACTGTGGGATCGAACCGAGGTCCGTCCTAGGTTAGCGCAGGCAAGGCAGGCACCTTATCTCCAGTGCCACCGCCCGGCCCCGATTCTTTCAACTTCTTAATACCTTAGCTTCGGGTTCTATCAAAAGAAAAAATCAGGACAAAAAAAATGACATCATTTGAGAGAAACTAATTTACTCAAATTATCAAGTTCTTTTTTTCCCAACACTCCTGACTGTGAAATTTTATTAAAGCAAGGCGGTGATTCAGTATCTTACACACACACACACACACACACACACACACACACACACACACACACACACACACACACACCCTTACACACAGTGTTGTACCTAAAGCCAGCTGTGTTTCTCAATCACTTTCTTTTCCCCTTTAATTCAGCATGTAAGAGAGCCTGGATGAACTTCACTATCTGGAAGACCCAAAATACATAATCCCACATCTAGGAGGCTTAGAATCCCTTGTCTTCAAACTCCTCAGCTTAGGGTATCTGGAGAGATGTTACCAAACCAAAGATGACTGTTTGCTTCATGCCAAATTCCTCCTTTCTAGTTTCTTTTATCCACTCATTTCTTTTCATCCTGCTAACTGATCCAAGCACTAGCACTGGTGGGACCTTTGTAGCTATTTTTTTCTGCCTGTGGTTAGCCTTTTTTCAACAAAATCAGAGTAAAGTGATTAAATATCGACCAGATTATGCCCTGATGCAAAACTTCCTGTGATATTCCATCGTACTAAGATTAAAATCCAAATTTAAACTTGGTCTGCTCTCAACTTGAATGTAGTAGTGTCTTCTATTTTCTCTCACCTTTTTTTTTTTTACCTTGCCCTCCTGCCTATTATTGAGGGAATTTTCCTGAATTTGGGACTTTTCTTGGACAATTTTCCTGTATATAAAGTTTTCTTTAATTCATCAGAGGATGGGTTCCTTTCCCCACTCAAATATTGATTAAAATATTACCTCATTAAATATGATGCCCTGCCAACTTCTCAGACCCATTGTTTGATTCTTCTCCTTTATTATTGTAGTCACTCATTACTGTGCTTATTTATTCCTACACTTGAATATAAACGCCATAAGAGTTTATCTATCCATGCTGTAGCTATGTCCAGAGTTAAGTTTGACCAATTGAACATACCCATTCAATAAAAAAATAAATAATTGCACATCGAGAGCTAGACACTGAAGCTTTTTGTGATTTGAGAAGATAGTTAAACATTTTTAAGTGATATTATTTACAGTCATTGATTAGTATGAAACTGTATATATGAATATCTTTCTGTGCTAATATTTTTTTTGGAGGGGGGTTTTGGGCCATACCCGGGGACGCTCAGGGTTTACTCCTGGCTATGCACTCAGAAGTTGCTCCTGGCTTGGGGGATCATATGGGAAACCGGGGGATTGAACCTCGGTCTGTCCTAGACTAGCACAGACAAGGCAGGCACCTTACCTCCAGCGCCACGGCCCGGCCCCTCTGTGCTAATAATTGAGGCACATGCTTTTACTTATATCATTCTGTTTTCTTTCTGAGATTTATGCTAAAGTCACATGGTTTGAAAGTGATGGTGGGGTGGCACAGAGACCAGTAGCCATCACTTGTCATCATTTTCATATTAATAAATTATTTATTGTTGGTTGGTTGGGGTTATATTATTTGGTTTCTGGCAACTGAATGGAAGAGAGGGACACATCTCCTTTAATTAGACTTTATGTTTTTTAAAGAGGGGGTGTTTGACATAATGGCATGGTGCAATGCACACAATGAGAAGTATCTCCAAATGTTCTCATTGATTCAAATGGCCAGTGGATAAAGGGGATTTTAGGAAAACAAACCACAAAGGTTCTCTTTTAGAAAATTTGATTCAGTGGATGAGGTGGCAAAAATTTAAATAAAGAAAGATGGGGAGGGTGCTATTTCTGGATGAGAACATGGCAGTCACTTCTGAGTGCTCAGGAAAGTATGTGTTGCTTCAGACTGAACCCAGATTTTTCTCAAGTAAAGAATGCACACAGCTGCTTGAGCTAACTCTCAGCCCCAGAAAACACTTTAAAACAATTATCCCAGGTGATTCTTATGCTGAGAGAGGTTTGGGAAAAGCTTTTATGTAGCCCAAGCTACAATACTAATGCTTCTAATTATATAGTCCCAATTCACTTAACCAGGGGGTCCTCAAACTTTTTAAACAGGGGGCCAGTTCACTGTCCCTCAGATCGTTGGAGGCTGAACTATAGTAAAAAAAAAAAAGCTATGAACAAATTCCTATGCACACTGCATATATCTTATTTTGAAGTGAAAAAACAAAATGGAAACAAATACAGTATGTGGCCCGCCGGCTGTAGTTTGAGGACCACTGAGTCTTAATCTCTTAGTACCTGCTAAGAAGGTACAAGAAGGTGATAAGTTACCAGGCCAGCACATCCAGATGTTTAGCAGGGACAAATGTGAACAGATCTGTGAAAAGCTGACCCTTGGCTGCATCTGGAGCCTGAGTCTCATGATGCAGAGGAAACTGAGCTCCCTCCCAACCCTTACTAGGCCTGTCTCCCTCACCAATTCTACCTCTTTGGGTCTGCTCCAAAACCAGTTTCCATAGCAACTCAGACTGTTTAAGATCCTTAGAGATAGATCACTTCATTATTATCTTATTATTTTGATTTTATCAGATTTGTATTATATCTTGTTTCATTTTGTATTTTTGATTTTTGGGGGTCCTATCTGGCAGTGCTCAGGGCTCACTCCTGGTTGTGCTCGTGGAACTATATGCAGTGCAAGAGTGACTGCAGGCACTCCTGTTTTATTTTTCCAACCCTTGATTGCATACTGTGATGAAGAAACCCCAGGGTTGGAAATTATATTTCTTTCCCATTTATCTATCCCACTTTTATCTCTCATGTATATCATGAAAATGGTATAAATCCAGAAAAACCTCCTCCTCATTTTCTTTTCTTCCCTCTGTGTTTAGTCCAAGGGGTCAGTCTGTCTGGGCTCAAACCCTACATCTGCCTCCATAGTTGTATGAGCTTGGACAAATGGCTTAATTTTTGTCCCTCAGTTTCTTTTCCTGTGAATCAGAAATAATAATATGCTCATACTAAAACCACCTCTTAGGTTGTTAAAGGAATTAAGTGAGTCAAAACATGTTTGGTGCATATACAGTGTCTGACAGAAGACAGATAGATGTTCAGCAAAGGTTGACTGTGACTGTTTTCTCTCAAGAATTGTCATGGAAATGAAGATGAACCAAAACTTTTCATCTATTCCGCAGTCACAATCCATGTTTGTGTATTACTCACCTGCACTCCTTACCCACAGATTTCTATTTGACAGATGTACCTCCATCAGTGAACCTCTACTGGGGCTGGATTACTACAGACAGAAAGGTCTTTTCCTACTTCTAGGTAGAGCATAACTAATGCTTTTTGCTATATGTCTGAGAATTTGTTTTCTCTCTAACAATTCTCCTGACCCCACAGGCTTCTAGAACAGGCAAAAATTCATTATGCTCTGGCCAACGGCCAACAGAAGTGCTTCGAATTTTCTGCAAAATTGAATTTGAACACCACTTAAATGTACTTTTCATAAAAATGATTTACAAATCAGTGTTTGGCCCAAAGTATCTGACACACTTGAGACTACCTCACATTTGGGTCTAATAAGTCAACTCATTTTGTACACATCTTAGAATAAAATGTTTCCTGCCATTTCTGTACTTTTATTTTAGCTTTGAATGTGTTTGTCATTTATTAAGGAGGTGGAGGTTATAATCTTCTCTTTCAGTGTGTGATCAAGCGTAGTTTGTTTTTTTACTTTGACTGTAAATCAGAGATGTTCAGCTTTTGGCAGTACTGTAGTAGAGGGTTCCCCTTCACCAAACATGGTCAAGATCCAAGCATTTCCAGAAATTTGGAGGGCTCTTTCTTGAAACATGTTCTCATTGGGTTAGCAGTTCATCATGGTCATCATTCCATATTTTATTTTATTTTTATCTTTTGAGTAACACCTATTGGTTCTTGGGGCCACTCTCTGCTTTGCTTGGGTTTCTCTGGCAGCATTTATGGGATCAAATCAGAGTTGATTGCATTGTACTCTCTCACTGCTTTTAAACTTTTATTTTGTTTTGTTTTTGAACCACAACCAGAAATGTTTGGAAAGTGTAATCATGTAGAGCTTCAAACCTGAGACTCCCACATACAAGACTAATATAGTCTTTTGAGTCCTACTTCATATTAACTTATTTTATTGTGGTAATATTGGTTTATAAGACTATATATTTTAGAGGTACAGTTTCACACTTCTTGATGTATACTACCCATCAAACCCCTCAAGCAAGTTCTAAATCCTCTCCCATGGTATATTGACCCCTCTATACTCTGTCAACTCTTTCACAAATCCTCCTTTAGTAACTTCAGTTTTGTAATCCAAGGGTTTGACTTCATTTGGTATTCTTTGTTCCCTTTCTTGGATTATTTATAACCCATTAATCTTGCTATATTGCAGATGGTCTTTGACGTTTTATTAAGTTGAAAGTGAGGGACTTGTTTGACTTTTAAAATATAATGTAAAGAAATGCAGTGGAGGCTAAACATTACAGCAAGTTAGTGTATTTGCTTTGGATGCTGCATACCTGGGTTCATTACTCAGAACCTCATATGGTACCCAAATGCAGAATCAGGAATAAGCCCTGAATATCACTGGGTGTGAAGCACTTCCTTTCCCTCAAAAAGAAATGTAGACAAGTCTTAGAAATTGTTAGTGATTTAGCATGGAAGCAAACATTTCCTAATTCATCCCTTCCAAATTCTAGATGGTTTCATTGTAGAGGATTTTGAGGTTGTGCAATGAACTTCTTTGTCAACGGTTCTAATTTCTACCACATGAATTAGGAGGTATATTCTGTGCAAAGAGAGAAACTGTAGGAAAAAGAAAATTGGATGCTAATTTAATTAAGAGGATAACTGGCATCTTTTTATCCATGAGTTTTAACTTTTTATGTAGTAATTGGCCCTATATTGAGCAAATGCATTATAATTTAAATCTTATGAAATAAAATATTACTAATTTTTTGATGATACACATTCCATTCCATTTTAAAGTATATCATAGGGGCCCAGAGATAGCATGGAGGTAAAGCATTTGCCTTTCATGCAAAAGGTCATTGGTTCGAATCCCGGTGCCCCATATGGTCCCCCATGCCTGCCAGGAGCAATTTCTGAGCATGGAGCCAGGAGTAACCCCTGAGCACTGCTGGATGTGACCCAAAAGCAAACAAAAAAAAAAGTATATCATAAATTAAAAACCAGAAATCTATATTGTGAAACATGAGAGAAGATGCCCTTCTTCTCTTAGAAGAGCTACAGCTGGCCTAATGAAGGAAAGTTTAAGAATAAAACTGGTATCAGGGGCCGGGAGGTGGTGCTGGAGGTAAGGTGCCTGCCTTCCTGCGCTAGCCTTGGATGGACAGCGGTTCGATCCCCCGTGCCCCATATGGTCCCCCAGGTCAGGGGCGACTTCTGAGCGCATAGCCAGGAGTAACCACTGAGCGTCACTGGGTGTGACCCAAAAACCAAAAAAAAAAAAAAAAAAAAAAAAAAAAAAAAAAAAAAAAGAAAAAGAAAAAAAAAAGAAAACTGGTATCAGTTTCACACAAGGCAAACACCTTAATCTCTATGCTATTTTTCTGGCCCAGAGTTGTCTTTATATCCCAAGCAAAAAATTGGGAACATTTCTTTTATTTATTTATTTTGAAATAAAATAGCATAGCTTTGATTATGAAATGAAGATGATCTCTGTATTCTTATTTCCTAAATGAAAAAGAAAGTCTCGAAAAGTTAAAAAAACAAAAACAAAAACAAACCTATAGTGTAAAGGAAAAAATAAATGAGACACTAGTCTGACTCTGGAGAGATGTTTACCTAGAGCATTTTTGAGAATAAGTACCTGTTTGGTTCATTTCTCTAAGACGGACTTGTGGATCCCAGCAGTTCTCTTGGATCACTCTGAAGACCTTTCCATCTTTCAGCATCTTTGCTTCTCCCTGTGGCAGAAAATTTCCATAAGCAAAAGGTGATCTAAGCTTAATTAGATGAACCTATGTACTTGGGGGAGGCATTTTTTCCCCTTGACTGTTGGAGACCATGGAAGAAATATAAAAGCCCTCTTTCTAAACTCAAAATGGAGTCTCTAACAACCTGAGCCAAAGTCAGCTACGTGACAATCCACATGGATTGCAAGCTAAGCAAAATTGCAGAATGTGGTCATTTGTCCCTGGGCCTAAAAGAAATGTAACATTATAGAGATAGAGGAGTCACCCACATGACACCAATGTTCCCAAGAGAAATAGGGGCTGGCAGAAGATTCCCATGGGAATCGAGGCTGATAGCCATACAGTGTGATTAGATCCTGTGCTGTCTTGTTCTATAAGACAATCTAGGCCTCATGATTTATGAATACCAGCATTATGATGTGTCAAATTGTTAATCTTGAAAAAAATAAGATATTCTTGTAAGAAGTTACAGAATATTCCCTGCATGACTCTCTTTCTCTGTCTCTCTTTGTTTGAATTTTGTATATAAGGCCGTCCTCCCTGAATAAAGTTGGGCTCTCGATCAAAACCCAGACCTAAGCCTCATTATTTCCCAGTTCCCTCTTCTCTTTCCAGGCTGATGACCCCTCCGTGGACTGTGGAATAACTTATTGTGAGGGTCTTTAGAACTTACCCTGCTGAACGGGAGGTCGGGGGAGACCCCCACACTTGACATTTAATTTATTTAATTTTCCCCAAAGTAGAAATATGTTTATTTAATAAAATTATTTTATTTATTAATTTTAATAATACCTTTAAGCACCATAATAACATTTTAGTTTTAGTTCTAAAAAAGAACACTCCCATTCATATGCAACCTTCCCACCACCAATGCCCCCCATCTTCCTCCTGCCCTACCCCCTGCCCATATTCAATAGAATTATTTAATCTTAACGTGTTCTTTTGGCTTGAAGTGAGAGGGGATGTTGGGTTGGGGGAGGTTGGTTGGCACAGAGAAAACAAGATCAAGATCATGGCCTACTGAGACTGCATGGCTAAGGATGGCCCAGTATCTGGAGAACTTTAGCTCTGTACCATTTAAAATAAGAAAGACCCTGGTTTAGAATTTATCCAGCCTTTTTTTTTTGTGTGTGTTTGTGTGTCTGTGTGCGGATGTGGTAGTGATGGTGATAGTGGTGGTAGAGACAAACCTACTAGTGCTCAGGAATCACTCCTGATAGTCCTTAGGGGATGTATGCAGTACCAGGGGATGGAACCCAGATCAGC
Source organism: Crocidura indochinensis (assembly GCA_004027635.1). NCBI lineage: Eukaryota > Metazoa > Chordata > Mammalia > Eulipotyphla > Soricidae > Crocidura > Crocidura indochinensis. The sequence goes on from PVKC010012760.1 coordinate 7,400, forward strand.
CACTTTCAAGGCAAATGCCTTATGCCCGGGGTCTCAAACTCAATTTACCAGGGAGTCGCAGGAGGCAAAGTCGGAGTGAGGCAAGGCCGCATAAGGGATTTAGCTTACCGAATATTCGCAATAAAAATTGCTTTAGTAAGAAAAAAACAGCAAAAAATCTCATTAGACATTTGCATACCCCGAACGGAACTGCTCAGGGTATGCGAATGTTTAATGCGATTTTTATTGCGATTATTCAGAAAGCGAATAATCACAAATACTGCGATATTTGAAGGCCGGCCGCAGGCTACAAAATGTTGTATGGAGGGCCGCAAATGGCCTGTGGGCCTCGAGTTTGAGACCCCTGCTACGCCATGTACTATCTATCTAACCCAGCCCATCTCGTTTAATAGTAGAGAAACAGTTCAATTAAGTTAGAGCAAGGCGGCTTTCCCCAGGAAGTATTTCATCATATTTTCCAACTGAAGGTCTTAAGTCAGACTGTTTTACTTTTCTTTTTTCTTGGGGGGGGGCCACACCCGGTGATGCTCACGGGTTACTCCTGGCCGTGAGCTCAGAAATTGTTCCTGGCTTGGGGGACCATATGGGATGCCAGGGGATCAAACTGCGCCTGGTCCATCCTAGGCTAGGACATGCAAGGCAGATATCTTACCACTTGCACCACTGCTCTGGTCCCTGTTTTAGTTTTCTTAAGGGCCCTTCTAGGATATGAAAGAGACAGAAGCACCATTGAGTCCATGAACTCGCCTACTTTGCAGTCAGAGTGACCAAAGGAGAGTGGTGCAAAGCCCACTCCATATCCATCCGAAGTTCTCTGCAAGGACACACATTTTGAGTGCTAGAAAATAAGGCCAATCTTAGGGCAACTGGAGCATGAGTTAAAGTCAATATGACAAATGTTCAATATTTCATAAGATCCACCTGCAACATTTGTTTTCTGAACTTAATTACTCTATAACTGAAGTTTCTAATTATTCAAGTTGTTACTTATTACCCTGTTATCAGATTGGAAACTGCATTCATTCTTGTCCTCTTAGCTTGATCATTAGTTGCATCCAGGCCTACATTACATGTTTTTTCTCCCTCCTTTGGTTCCATAGGTAAGTCCTTTCCCCACGTTCCAGAAAAATTGGCAACTTCTTTTTTTTTTCCCCTCCTTTTCTTTTCTTTTTTGATGTTGTTGCCGTAACGGAAGCTCACACATACTTGCTTATGGTGCTTTTCAGGAATCAAACTCTTTCATTTGTGATTCTCACCCATATTCTCCATGTGGCACTCACCAGGAGTAGTATCCCTTATTTATAGTGTGCACACACATCTGACAGTGCAGCAGAGATTGCACACTATGTAAAAGGCCAGGGGTCTCAGACAGCAGATGATTGGGATGGCACTTGGAGCACGTAGGCAACATAAGGAATCAAATGGGTGGCCTCACAATTGACATGCAATTTAGTAACTCAACCATATTTCAGACCATGAAGACTGATTCTTTTTTAACCTACAAGTCTAACAGGTCATTTACATCTCACATGCATGCAAAAGATCTTAGATATTTTCTAATTTTTAATTATTTTAAGTCCAAATCTTTTAATATTAAGCAAAGCCAGGGTTACAGAAGCAAAGCAGCAGTATTCGAAATTTACATTCTGATTTATATTGAATATTCCCTTTTCACACAAGCATACTGGAATATGTATGTTTACATTGAGTAATGGTTTAGAAATATAGATGTATGTAAATGTAATTAAATATATAAGATAAATGTAGTCTCAATTATATAATGTAAATTACATAGCCATATAAATTTTCACAAATTATTCCTGAAATTGAGTTTTGCTGGGTGCAGTATTCTAGGCAAAGCATTTATTTCATTGAATTTTGTCACTATGTCCCACCACTGCATTCTGGCTCTGAGTGTTTCATGTGACAGGTCTGCTGTAAATCACAAGGATGCTCCCTTGAATATAATTTCCCTTTTTGATCTCGCTACTTTCAGTATTCTGTCTCTATCTATGGAATTCGTCATTGTGACTAGGATGTGTTGTGGGGTGTTTTTCCTACAGTCTCTTTTAGTTGGTACTTTTTGGGCTTGTAGGATTTGGTCACATGTATTCTTTAGCTCGGTAGTTTCTCTTTAATGATGTTATTGATTGTTGATTCTTCCTGGAGATTTTCTTCTTGGGTATCTGGGACTCCAGTGATTCTTAAGTTGTTTCTGTTGAGCTTATCATAGACTTCTATTTTCATCTGTTCACATTCTTTGAGTAATTTTTCCATTGTCTGATCATTTGCTTTAAGGCTTTTTCCCAATCTCTTCAGCTGTATGAAGTTGTTATGCATCACATCTTCCAGCTCACTAATTCTATCCTCAGCTGCTATTACCCTTCTGGAGTTTTCCATTGAGTCTTTGAATTCATCTACAGAGATTTTCAGACTTGTTATTTGACCTGTTATTTCAGTTTGGAGTTTTCTGATTTCTGTCTTCATATTTTCTTGGTTCGTATTAGAGTTCTGTTCAACTCATTCTATGCTTTCTTTAAGGTCTGTGAACATCCTCCATGTTTCTTCTCTATACTCCATATCTGAGAGACTGACTAGGTGGTTGGCCGTTTTCGGGTCATCAGAGTTGCCATCTTCATTCTCTATGCCTGGTGCTGGCCTGTGTTGTTTAGCCATTGTCACATTTGCTTTGTGGGTTTCTCTATGTGTTGTGGTGGTATTCTTTGGCTAAATGATGTGTGTGGTTGCATAGCAAAGTGGAGCAGCCACGCGCCTCTGGCTCTACCTTTTGTGGGCGGTTCGACTCACCTCCAAGGAAGGGGAGCCCTCCAGTGATGAAGGCACACCAGATCAAGTCTTAGGCCAAAGCAGGCAGAATAGGCAGAGAGGACAGTCGAAAGAGGTCTCCTGAGCTTCAGAGACCCAGCACAGTTCCTAATTTTTCATTTTTCATGGACTTAGGACAGGATAATGGGTAAATGACCTGTATAACTATCTCCAAACATAGCAAATCACAAAGGTTAATTTCACAAGACCTAAAAAAAGAAAAACATCAAAAATGGGGAGAGAAAACGAACAGACACTTCTCTGAGGAAGACCAATGGATGGTTAACAGACATACGAAAAAATGCTTGTCATCACTTATCACTTAACTTTAGGGAAATTCAAATCAAGACAACAATGAGATATCATCTTACATCACCGAGGATGACACATATCAAAATTAATGGGAACAATCTCTGTTGGCTGGGCTGTGTGAGAAAGAAACTGTCATCCACTGTTGGAAGGAATCCTGCTTGGTCCAACCCTTATAGAAAACAGTATTAGACTTCTCAATAAACTCAAAATCGAGCTTTCATGTGACCCAGCATTCGCTCTTTTGGGTATCTATCCCCAGAACATCCATAAGGATGTACACACACCATTATTCAGCAACATTCAGTACAATAGCTAAGACTTGGAATAAACCAGAATGTCCAACTACAGATTAGTTAATCATGAAGTTAATACTACACAAATGTAGAATTACAAAGCTGTAAGAAATGATGCAATCATGCAATTTGCAATAACATGGATGGAAGGAACTGGAAGATAGTTAAATAAAATAAGCCAAAAGAAGAAGGATAAATACAGAATGATATCACTTATATGTGGTATTTAGAATCACTGCATGAAGAAACACAATAATCTAAATGGCAGTTGTCTTTAACACCATTGGCTCTAAAGTATAGTGAGAAGGAAAGAAACTGAGTGGAAGAGGAGAAATACAAATATGAAAGAATGGGGGCCAGAGGCCAAGAGTCTCAGGTGCATTGGTAGTGTTAAAAAAAGGACAGAATTAAATATCTAAGCCAAAGGCAACAATGGAATCAAGATAACAAGATTTTAACACTCTAAACATAAAATGGGCCTGTAATACTGCAGGTGTATGTGGGGGAATAAAGGGGATGATGGTGGTATGAGATGCAAGGGCCAAAGAGAAAGCGCAGTGATAAGGTGTTTGCCTTGATTAAGCCAACCTGGGAGGTTCAATTTTTGGCATCCTATATGATCCCCCAGCTGCTGGGAAATTTCTGAATGCAGAACCAAGAGTAACTTGAGTGCCACTAGGTGTGGCCCCAAAACCAAGAAATAAATAACATTTTCTTTTATCATAGTAGTATCTTAAAAATGTATGCTCAATGATAATCTTAAATTTAATCAATAGACATCTCATGAAGACAAACTTCCCTCATTTATGTAACCCAAAAATAATTAATGTTTTTTTTTTCTGGTTTGGGGACCACAGTAATATTTAAGGTGCATAGTAACCATGAATGAGGAGCATTCCCACCACCAATGTTGTCCTCCCTCCCAGAATTTTTTTTATTTTTGGACCACACCCGGTGGTGCTCAGGGGTTATGCCTGACTGTCAGCTCAGAAATCGCTCCTGGCAGGCACGGGAACCATATGGGACACCGGGATTCGAACCAACCACCTATGGTCCTGGATCAGCTGCTTGCAAGGCAAACGCTGTTGTGCTATCTCTCTGGGCCCCCAAGAACTTTTTTAAAGGAAGACTGGGGAGATAGCGTAAGTGATAGAGCTCATCTCTTGTATGAGGTAGGCCCTAAATAGTGTTTGTAAAGGCAGTTTCCAGAGTTTGTGTCCAGAATTTGGAATCCCCATTGTGTACCTCTGTTCAGTGTGCTTTAATAAACTTGGAATATTTTAATAATTTTTTTTACCAGCCTCCTATTGGGCCCCTCAGAATTTGAGAACCTCATTTAATTCTCACCCAAATAATCTACTTCAAATATACTCCAATATTTACATGTCAGGCCCCAGTGGAGGGTGCTATCAAGAAAATCTTGATATTCATGTCATCAGGAGACCTGTCTCCTATACCTAACACTTCCAAAACTTCAAATTCTAACCTTTTAATAAGGCTTTATTGGAAGTGATGTCAAAGAGCCTTCCTAGGTGGGTATGTATTTTCAACCTTGACAAGAGCCCTCTGGGGACTGCTTTGGCTCAGAAGAATTCCTCCTTTTAAGTTTTGCTCTGTTTACAGACCTCTTCCAAGGATTAACTTACATAAAAGAATAATGACCCCATTCCTTTGCATTCTTCTTCTAATTGAGACACTCAAAGGGTTAGTTTCTGAAAAACTTTGTAGAGTCTGAAAGGCCTCTTTTGAGAGTACATCACAACTCCACATTACCTGGCTTTTTAGGGCTGGCATGTGGCTCAAGTAGTAGAGCATATGCCTCACATGTGTGAGAACCTAACTTAAATGCCTGTACTACAAGGCCCTTGAGCAATCTTGGATGTGGTCCCATTGAATGTAGTTCTACCAGCCATGAAGAATCAGATGTAGCTGCTATAGCAGTAAAAGGAAGTAGCATTGACATCTGTTCTGTTCTGATTCCTTCTCTGTCTTCTACTCGTGTTTATGCTAAAAAAGAAACACACTTCCAATTAAACCTCTCCACATATTCATATCTGTTTCAGAACAATTCTTAGGAAACTTGGAGTGTACTCCAGCCTGTTGAATTATTTCTTTATACTTGCTCTTCAATTATTGGGCATGGGGTGTGATTGGCAATACCCTGCAGTGCTCAGGGGACTATTCCTGGCTCTCTGCTGAGTAGTGACTCCTGGAATTTGAACCAAGGTTGTTTGCATCCAAGGCAAATACCTTACCCCTCCAGCTCTATTCTTTTACATTTGTTTTTGTTTTGTTTTTGGGTCACACCTGGCAACTCTCAGGGGTCACTTCTGGCAGGCTCAGGGAACCATTTGGGATGCTGGGATTTGAAGCTTTCTTTCACTGTCTTTAAATAAACAAATGCTCAATTCATCACAAGAGTATTAAAAACTCTGAAGGGCAAACAGGTCAATGTTTCAGAAGATCTTTAGGAAAAAGGAATATCAGCGGTCAACCTATCAGAAGATGCAGAAAATATTTGTTCACCAAAGAATGTAGGAGGCTGAGAAGAAATTCTAACACCTAGGACTCGTTTGTCTAATTTGCATGTTTTAACATTTGCATGTTATTTTCCAGTGTCTGTAATTCTTGATGACTGCAATTATGCAAAAAAGGTTTTGGTTTGATTTTGTTTTGCTTTATTTTGGTTTTGAGAGAGAGGAAGGGAGAATGTCATCATTTTCTTCTATGAGACTATTGTATCCAGCTTTGCTGAAAATGCGTAGGCTGTTAAAGGTAACTGAAAATATTTTACTTCTTTTGGAGATATGCTGTTAAATTGAGGCAGTTTCTTGACATGAAAACCAAGTGAAATGAAGCCATTCAAATCCAGAGTCAGCACTAGAAACTGTTGCCTGAGACACAACTTTAAAGGAAAACAATTCACAAGCCACTGCCAGTAGACCTTCCCAGTAGCCTTGTGATCAACTTTACTCACATTATTTTTTTGACTTCTGGTGTTTGTAGTCATACTTGGAAGTGTTCAGGACTTACTCCTGACTCTGTGCCCAGGGATCTCTCCTGGTAGGTCTCAGGGAACCATATGTGTTAGGAATTTATTGAACCCAAGTTGCCTGCATGGAAGGCAAATGACTGACTTATCTGTACTTTGTTGTTCTCTTCTTGAACCTTGAGTCCAATTCAGACACCCAACTTGCTAAGACTTTTACTGGGTATTCATCTAAGTTGGCATTTCGTGAATAAAGTGACTTTGAATAAGGTGCTTACAACTCAAGATTTCCCATTGCTTTCAGAAACAAGCCCAAAGGCCCTGACAAATGAGTTTCTGCCCACTCTCCAGCTTTTTTTTTTTTAAATTACATTGCCTACTAAATCCTTGCCTACGTCTCTGTGTTCTCCACTGAGCAACTGTAGAGTTTTTTTTGTAAAGCCCTTCTGAACTTCCTAAGGATTTTTATTGTGTCAGGAGATTTCTTAGCTTGTTCTCCAAGCCCTTCCACAATTTGGCTTCTGTCATGCTCACTGCCCTTTCCCCATTACTACAGAAGATTCCCAATTTAAGGTGACTCCACTTCAAGATGGCAGCAAAGTGATAGGAATTTTGTAGTAATTGTGCTTTTTTTTTTTTTTTTTTGGGTCACACCCGGCATCGCTCAGGGGTTACTCTTGGCTCCAGGCTCAGAAATTGCTCCTGGCAGGCACGGGAGACCATATGGGGCACTGGGATTTGAACCGATGACCTTCTGCATGAAAGGTTAAATGCCCTACCTCCATGCTATCTCCCGGGCCCCTGTGCTTTGTATTTTAATATCTTTCCAGGTGACTACATTTTTACTTTCGGAAATAGGGCCACATCCAGAAGTGGGAGATGCAGGGAGAGTCCATTTCTCACCATGGTTTCCAGGTCGTGGAAACTTGAAAATTCCCGGTGCTAGAATCTGATGTAGCAGTGCTCAAAGGGATTATTTGGTGCTGGGGATTGGGCTCAGAGTCTGGAGCATGCTCCTTGACCCCACAAATGATGTGAAACAGAAGCAGTTCCTAGCAGGCACATGACTATGGGCATAAAGAACCAAAACTCTATAGTATGTATACAGGGCTGCTAGTGGTTTGGGGCCATTCACTCTCCATCATGTTTATCAATTACTCATCCACTTCTCCTGTTTCTGATAAAAAAAAAAGCAAGTTAAGACAGTTACTCATGAGATAAAATGCAAGATAATTGATTAACTGTAAACTAATAGAAGTATTCTGAGCAGGTTTGAGGTAGATCAGGCCAAATTTTCATGTTCAGTAGGTAGAGTTAATATATGCTATCCAACTTAAGACATAAATGGAGTTACTTCACTCAGGTATTTCACTTCAGTAAAATAATGCCAAGAAGGAATGTAAGAAAGGAATATTTGGACACATCAACACATTGATCTCTTTATTTTATTTTATGTGGGAGACTTACCAATTTGCCAGGGGCTATGAAAGTCAACCCTGGTAGTACATGGGAGGTCATGTGGCATCAAATATCAGACTTGGAATCTGTACATACTCGATGGCATTTCTGCCCTTTAAACTAGTTCCTTATCCCTCCTTTTTGATTATTGAACACAGATCTACTGTATTTGGTGTCCTTTGCAACTGCTCTTTCACTATTCTAAGCTATTACTTTCCATTCTCCAAGTCTCAAGTAGCTCCTTAGTCCACCTCAATGAATCTACCCTGGTCATTCCTATTATAACACCAGTTTTTTTTTTTATAAATTCCATTTTCTGCAATGATCATGCATGTTTATTTCTCTCACACACACATATACATACACAGAATTTGAGTGTCATAAGGGCAGGGAGCATGTCTGCCTTGCAGATTGGTGGATAGGACATTAAAACAAATTTCTATAGAAACTAGTAAGTGCATATTATGAGCCAGTGGTTCTGAATAACTTGAGAAACAGATTACTAGCCCAATCTTAAGAGTTTCTGATATTCTGAAATGTCCATATATTTTCATTTCTTTCAGGTTTTCAGGTGAAACTGAACAATGTAGATCTTATTAACAAATTGGAGAAATTTTAATGTCAACCATAAACATTAAAGATGTTTAATAGCTCCTTGCCTTTACATCATGCTTATTTCTTCTACTTTTTATTCTCAGACCCCTCTCTGCACAATCTTTGGCCTTTAGTAGGTGGAACAGAGGTTACTCTCCTCTTTCAAATTGCATTGTATGTCCTCTGCACATGGCAACTGCTTCCTTCCAACCAAGAGTCTGTCAGGGCCCAACTTAGCTATGTCTTTGTCCTGGCTGAAACTGAGACTATGCCATCTGAAATCCATGAGGTAATATGAAAATGAAGTCAGACATGACCTCTGTGCAGCCCTTGGTCCCAACTCCCCTATGATCTCATTATTTTCAGATTACTTTGCCCCAAGTCTTCCTCCTCTTGCAGGACTCAACCCTTAATAATAGTGGTTTCTCGGGGCTGGGCAGTGGCGCTGGAGATAAGGTGCCTGCACTAACCTAGGACGGACCACGGTTTGATCCCCCAGTTCCCCATATGGTCCCCCGTGCCTGCCAGGAGCGACTTCTGAGCGAATAGCCAGGAGTAACACTTGAGAGTCACCGGGTGTGGCCCAAAAACCAAAAAAAAAAAAAAAAATAGTGGTTTCTTCCTCCAATTGTCTCTTGTGTTTAATTTCTCTAGCTTGTGCTCAAACCAAAACCTGTTCTACTTATTTGCTTGGCCTTAATATACTGTAATAACCTCTGGAGAGAGCCAGACTGTTCTTTGAGGAAGAGTAATAAATGCTAAAATTAGTTCGAAGTCAAAAAAATAAAAATATCTTAATGGATTCTCTAATTCCAATTTTATCTCCCTAAATGCTGTTCTTTAAAGTTGCTGTCATTTTTTTTCTTACAGATTGTGAGAAATTTCAGAAGGTTTTCCCTGTGTCCTACTCAAAGGAGCAAGGCAGCATTATGCACCTGAGTGTGTGGGGACAGTGGTGGGGTGTCACCCGGCAGGAAAGTTTCAAGACTCAGTTATCCCAGAAAATAAGTACACAGGGCTTTGGGAGAAACTCACCTTGCGGTGATGTTGGAGCTGCACCCAGCCTCCATAGCCAAATCTCTGCAGGGGAAGAAACACAGTTAGGTAGGAACAGCACAGGAGAGAGGTAGGCAGCCAGTGGAGGACCAGCTCCATGAAAATCTCCCCAGCTACATTCATGCATTACCTTCCCAATTTGTCCTTATACCTATATATTAAGTTCAATATTTATGCTAAAATCATTTCTACCTTCTTTCCTTCATTGTAGTCATTCAGAAGCAAAATACTATGTCATACAAGCACTGGTTTTACCTGGTCTTTTTTGTACTATTTTTGGGGGCTACATCTAGTTGCACCCAGAGTTTACTCCTAGTTTTGTGCTCTAAAATCATTCATGGTAGGACACAGCTGGTATATGGACAGCAGGGGATCCAACCTGGACTGGTGGAATGCAAGGGAAGTATCCTACATGCTACATGGTTGCTCTGGCCTATTATCTATTCTCCTAGGGCAGGTTGCAATTTTATAAGAAGCATGAACATTAAAAAATATTTACTCATATGTTACCTAAAATAGCTTCACAGACCATCATGAGTCACTTGACCATAAAGCCCACCTTTAGTATTATCACCTGATGACTCTGCTCTTTAAACTGTGTCTTGCCAGGCATGGGTCAATCACTGAATCAATTTAGGGCCTAGATCCAGAGTTCTAAAATATGGTCTGCTCCACAAACTTTTGGAACACAAAAACACAAGAAAAAAATGCCTTCCTCACACCAATATTCATTGCAGCGCTATCTATAATAGCCAGACTCTGGAAACAACCAAGATGCCCCTCAACAGATGAATGGCTACACATATACACAATACATATACACATACACAATGGAATATTATGCAGCTGCCAGGAGAAATAAAGTCATGAAATTTTCCTATACATGTATATACATGGAATCTATTATGCTGAGTGAAATAAGTCCAAGGGAGAGAGATTGACACAGAATAGTTTCACTCATCTCTGAGCCTTAAGAAAAACAAAAGACATTATTGTAATAATGCCCAGAGACAACAGAGATGAGGGCTGGAAAGTCTGGATCTCAATGTGAAGCTCACCACATAGAGTGATGAGTTTAGTTAGAGAGATGACTACATTAACTATCATGACAATGTTAATGAGTGAAAGAAGTAGAATGTCTATCTCAAATACAAGCAGGAGTGGGGAGGTTTGAGAGGGGGCATTGATGGTGGGAAGGCTGTTTTGGTGAAGGGGGGTGCTCTTTCTATGACTAAAACTCAACTACAATCATGTGTGTAATCATGGTGCTTAAATAAAGAAAAAATATTTCATTTATAAAAAATAAAATAAACACCAAGTTATGTCTAGGATTTTGTTCCTAAAATTTTTATAATAGTATGATACAATTATGTTATTGCTAATGAAAAAGATATAAATAAACACTTTAAAATTAAAGGTTAGGGGGCCGGGCGGTGGCGCTGGAGATAAGGTGCCTGCGCTAACCTAGGACGGACAGTGGTTCAATCCCCCGGTTCCCCATATGGTCCCCTGTGCCTGCCAGGAGCGACTTTTGAGCGAATAGCCAGGAGTAACCCCTGAGCGTCACCAGGTGTGGCCCAAAAACCAAAAAATAAAATAAAATAAAATTAAATTAAAGGTTAGAATTTTTTAAATTTTTATTTTTATCATAATGGCTTACATATCTTTCACAGTAGTATTTTAGGTACATATTAACATTGAATCAGGGGAATACCCATCACCAAATTTGTCTTCCCCTCATCCCAGTTTCCTTTCTGCAACCTATATACTCCACCATTACCCACCGGCTGCTAGAGTAGGTGGTCCCCTCTTTGTCTAGCTTACTATTAGTGAACATATCTCTGTTTGGTTCTGGTACCCTCCCTTGTTTCCCCCTTTATTTAAGAAAGGTTAGAATTTTTAATTTCATTTAAAATTAGAACAATCTGGGGTCAGAGTGATAGCACAATGGTAGGGCATTTGCCTTGCATGTGCCAACCTCAGATGGAGCCTTGTTCAATTCTCAGCATCCCATATGGTCCCCTGAGTCTGCCAGGAGATATTTCTGAGCACAGAGCCAGGATTAATCCCTAAGCACTGCCAGGTGTGACCCCAAACTCAATAAATAAATAAATAAAATTAGAACAATCTGTTAAATTGTAACATTAAGCTGAGTAAGTTTTGTGAAAGGAAAAAGCCCTAAACCTTATTGTCATCATTGTTGCTATGAATTTTTTCATGGATCAGCCTCAAACAAATTTCATGGATTTTGGAACCACAATCTTCTTATGTTTTTGGGCCACACCTGGTGACAATCAGGGGTTCCTCCTGGCTATGCTCTCAGAAGTCGCTCCTGGTTTGGGGGACCATATGGGACACCGGGGGATCAAACCGCGGTCCATCCAAGGCTAGTGCAGGCAAGGCAGGCACCTTACCTCTAGCGCCACTGCCCAGCCCCACAATCTTCCTATGTTTAATGAGAAAGTACTGGGGCCTATCATCAGAAAAATTCAACCTAGTGTCTTCTAAATCTGCTTAATCTAACTCTGATTAATTTTTGTCCACATGAATCTTAATTTGAACTCTGACCAAACTTGTTATTTCACTTGCTGTGAAAATGAAAGACTTGTCAAATTTCAGTTCTTGTGCTCATTTCTCATTTGTTATATATTAACTAAGGTCTGTTGATTCCACTTCCCAGTTTCTTCATTGCATAAAGAGGTCAGGGTTATTGATCCTTTATCTTACCACTTTGTTTATTTGTTTGATTTTGACCATATACAGGCATACTCAGGGTTTACTCCTGGCTCAGCACTCAGGAATCACTCCTGATGGAGCTCGAGAACCATATCGGATCATGGGGATGGAACCTAGGTTGGTTGCACACAAGGCAAGCACCCTAACCAAGGCCCTGTTTCTATGTCCCCAGTCTATCAATCTTCAATAGAAAAATCATATTTGAAAAGAGAAAATAGTTCTTCCAAAAGGTAGGGGGAGGGATAGATACTACCTTCTTGACAAAACTACTCCGGGTCTATTCTTTTAATTCTCTAGTTGGGATGTTAAAAAAAAAGGAAAAAATGATCAGAGATATCTATTTTGAAATAATATTGCACATCCTCAGGAATGTGAAGACTTGGAGACATGTGGATGTTAAGGGAATGTAGGGAAGTGGAAAAATCCCTCCCAGCACCAATATCATCCTGGACCAGCTCTCTGACCTTACAAGACAGAGAGTAGTACAAAGTACAAAGTAGTACAAAGTCTTACGAAGAAAGACTGTAGTACAATGGTTATTTTGGGAAGGAATATGGAGATTTAAAGAGATATTGCTTTAAAAGTGTACAGATTTGAAATTAATGGATGAAACACATTTTTGATATCTAATGTTCAACAAAGTGATTAAATCGATTACATTACGTTGTAAAAATCAGGATTGTTAATTTTTCACTGGGATATTGTTTGAGATTAAAATAAAGAGAATATCAGGGCCCGGGAGATAGCATGGAGGTAAGGCATTTACCTTTCATGCAAAAGGTCATCGGTTTGAATCCCGGTGCCCCATGTGGTCCCCCGTGCCTGCCAGGAGCAATTTCTGAGCATGGAGCCAGGAGTAACCCCTGAGCACTGCCGAGTGTGACCTCCCAAAAAATAAATAAAGAGAATTATCTGAAATGTTGACAATGTTTAAGTTGATACTATTTTCTGGGACTAATTATATATAACTTTTTGTGGGATGTTGGGTCATATGGTGTGCTGGGGATCAAAACTTGGGTTGGCTGCATGCAAAGCAAACATCCTTATCATTGTACTATCTAAACAGCCCAATCAATTTTATTTTAAAATTAATCATATTTTAAAACTATCAAGTCCTAGTTTAAATTTTTCTAGAAATCTCAAATTAAGGAGTATAATCTATACTTTTCATATGGCATCATAGATTATTTTGATTTATTCATTAGTCAAAAGGTCATAACTGAGGAGTAGAAAATAATAAATGCTATTAAGAAGTAAGAAATTGCATAGTTTTTTTGTTTGTTTGTTTGGTTTTATTTTTGATTTTTGGAACACACTCTGTGACCCTCAGGAGTTACTCCTGGCTATGTGTTCAGAAATCACTCCTGACTCAGGGGACCATATGGGAAGCTGGAGTATCCAACCAAGGTCCGTCCTAGATCAGCTAAGTACAAGGTGAACACCTTCCTGCTGTGCTATCTCTCCAGCCCCAGAAATCGCATGTTTTGCAATTGTATTTGGAAACTGCTTCCTATATGTCAAACACATACCTGGGAAGTAGCCTATGAATTAAAATCCTCTATTGAGTGCTGGGGGGAAAATATCAAATGAATGGGCCAGCATTTGCATGCAGGAGTCTTGGACTTGACCCTCAGTATTATATGCTCCCCTGAACACCTTAGGAACATCCTTGAGTACTGCTAATGGCAGTCCAAGCCTTCCTCCCTAATAAAAGCAAAAACAGAAATACTCTGGTGGTCTTAGGATTATAATTCAGTGCTGAATCATATGCTTTATATCTACGAGACTTCGATTTGGTCCCTAGCACCAAAGTAAAACAAAATGCACACATAGAAAACACCCAACGAACAAAATGCCTTAGGAGTGTCCCTTTATAAAATCAGTAACATTGTGGAGTGGTATTTATACTTCATGAGTAGGCCCATAGATTTCTTTGGAAGGGTTCATTTTCTGGGTTTGTATTTCTCGTGAGTTATAACAGGAAAGCTTTTTGAAATGGTTCAGTATTATGAATATTGATTAATCTACAATGTCTATCAGTCAATTTAATTAAGACACTGATGAGCAAAGAAGCACTTAAATATTACATTCTTGAAGAAACAGTTATCAAAAGAAAAATAGTTGTCTCTATTTTAAGAAACCTTCCAATGAACCACACTTTAGTGTTGATTTCTTTATTAATTTTTCAATATTAGCTTATGAAGTGTTTCTCTTAGATATATCATAGAACTTGAAATTGTAACCAAATATTTTGAACAGGAAATGCTAAATCTTTCCCATTTTTGGAACACACCCTGTGATGCTCAGGGGTTACTCCTGACTATGCACTCAGAAATCACTCCTGACTTGGGGGACCATATGGGGACCCATTTTCTTATCAGTTGCAATTATTCTAAAACCAGACATGGCATTTAGCTGTCCCAGTTTCTTTGACTCATAGTAAGCAGTTTGGGATTAATCCTAGATGTTTTAAAAAATGAGACAAATTATTTTTTAATTTACTAGTATATATGTTAAACAAAACTTGGTAAGATTCTGTATAAAAATATACAGGTAAATAGTACCAATTGTAAAAATATTAGCAATATTTTAAAAAGGAGATGTATTTAAAACAAAAATGTTACATGTATTAGAAAACAATTGATAATAAATAATCAGTTTAGTGTTCCAGTTATTTTAGACTATAAATTAGTCCTGTTACTTCATGAAACATAAACAGTAGAATTTAATATCCATTAAGAAGTGTAAGAACTGAGAACCAAGGTCCCCTGGGTCCAAGATAAGGGTCCTAGACTAAGAGGAGCCCAAACCCTAGTAAAAGCAGTTTTTCCTGAGACAGGTTAAAAGCAATTCTTCAGTCAGGTTAAAAGGTTGGGTACTTTTCAACTTTTAGCTAAAGTGGAGGGAGTTAACTCATTATCACTCTGAGCCAAGGCAGAGGAAGTTAACTCAGAAATAAAACCATAGTAGAAATTCAGGGATCTCAAGTCCTTTCCTATTCTGTTAGGATAGAGGAACTAGGTGGGTATGAAATATTCTACCTGATAAAGTCCCTTGACGACCAAAGTTGAGTCAGATAAGTCATAGACAAGTTGAAACATCAATGCTAAGAAATAATGTGACTCGGGGGCTGGAGAGATAGTATGGAGGTAAGGTGGTTTACCTTGCATGCAGAAGGATGGTGGTTTGAATTCTGGCATCCCATATGCTCCCTGTGCCTGCCAGGAGTGATTTCTGAGAGTAGAGCCAGGTTAACCCCTGAGTACTGCCAGGTGTGACCCCCCCAATAAAAGAATAAAAAAATAATGTGACTTGTGTGCAAAATAATATAAGCCAATTATGTATGTGATGAAAGTTGTAGGCCTTCTTCGTTTTCTCTCTGATTAAGTTCTTGCCTCAGTTACAACCTCAGTCCTATCTCTCTCTCTCTCTCTCTCTCTCTCTCTCTCTCTCAAGTTGGCTGTAATGCCCCTGACTTTCTTACCCTAACTGTTCCTCAATAAACCCTGTTTGGAGAAAAACCCTGCCTTGACAGTCGTGCCTGTTTGACCTCAGGCACCTGAGCATATTGAGCATAAGATGGTGTGCCCAAACCATCCCCAACTCCCCCAAAATTACTAAAAATGTATTTCTGAAGCATCAGTATTAACAGTGTATAAATCATGGTGTCTCAATTTATATTCATATATAATAAATCTCATTAGGGATACATAAAAATAATAAGTCTTATTAAAAAATGTGCTAGACGATATGGAGATTCCTCCAGAAAATGGAAATCGAGCTCCCATATGATCCAGCTATACCACTCCTAGGAATATACCCTAGGAACACAAAAATACAATACAAAAACCCCTTCCTTACACC
>PVKC010012761.1:0-23497 GCA_004027635.1 Crocidura indochinensis
TTGCCTGAGTTTCATTAATGCTATTAGCTGGAATTTTACTTTCTTGCATAGTCAGGTTCATATCAGTATGAAGTACCAGTAAAGATGAACCTTTACCCTCAAACCTCTTAACGATTTTAGGAGGTGAAGTCTCTAAAGGGGAAATGCTGTAGGCAAATAAATAGAAAGTGGGCCTACAAATGATTTGAGGGAGGGAGTACTACAATTAAGAAAAAACTGCAAAGCCCTCAAGTATCCCAAAGTATGTATCTCAAAAATGTATGAAGACTACATACCTTTGAGATGCTAAAAGACACTATTAGATATAGGGAGGAAATTACCTATAGAGACATAGAAACTTAGAAATTAAGATGCAGAAATTGAGACACCACCCAGAAAAGAGTGGAGACCTCAGAAAAGGAATTGCTTCAAAAAAAAATCTAAAGATTGTGTAAGGATATGAAAAGATTACCAAGAGCTCAAGTCTTTTTCTCTGTGTCAAGAGAAAAATAAATCAAGGTTAACTTTTCTATGCATAGAGAATTTTAGGCCAAAGCAGTTTTGAAGAAGTGCTACTAGAAAATTAGGCATGCTTTTATAAAGGCATATAGTACTCATTCTTTACTCTGTATATTGACCTGCATGTCAACTTGAGATGTGCAAAATTGAGGGGGTTTCCCTCTGGATAAATCCTCACTCTTATCTCTGTCTTAAACATACATATATGTCCTCTCCCCTCATATTTGTTGAAGGAAATTCTTTAAATAGGTCTCTTTTAATTTTTAAAAAAAAGAAAGAATGATATGTACTTAGAACACATCTGACTAATAATTAACATTTATGAAGTACTCACAAAATGTAGCACCAAAAATAAACACAAAAAATGGAGAGTAACTAAAGACACTTAATCAAAGCAGACATATAGATGGCCAAAAGGCATAGGAAAAAGTGCTCTTCAATGCTTTTATCATCAGGGAAATGCGAATCAAACAACAATGGGATATTATCTCACTCAGTGAGAATGACATGCATCAAAATGACAAGGAACAACCACTGTTGGCAGGAATGTGGGGAGGTGGGGTGGAAAACTCAGAAACTGTTGGTAGAAATGCCATCTGGTTTAGCCTCTACAGAAAAAATATGAAGAACTTTACCACAGAAAGAAATTCATTTCTGAATTAGTTCATATGGTCTTGAGTATTAAAAGAAAGATTTGCTACAAAACTCAGGTGCTTAAGTTTGAGACCAGAGAAATAGCACAGCGGTAGGGCATTTGACTTGCATGCAGCTGATCCAGGACGGAAAGTGGTTTGAATCCCGGCACTCAATAAGATCCCAGGAGCTATTTCTGAGTGCAGAGCCAGAAGTAACCTATGAGTACCGCCGGGTGTGAACCAAAAACAAAAATAAATAAATAAATAAATAAAATGAATAAATAAATGAATGAATGAATAGATGAATGAAGTTAAAGTTTGCTATGCAATTAAAGTAGATGATTCCAGATCCCTTCACAATGTCCGAGCCTCTTCTTTCACTGTCATTCATATATGATGCCACTTATTTTGCCCCCTCCCCAATGCCTGGTCTAGATTATGACATCCTGGTCTTAGGCCGACATCATCTTCTGGCCTTCATCTATAATGGTCCGCTCTTGTCCCTACAACATTTCTGTCCAGTATACTTTTCCTGGTCTGGAATATGTTTCTGGAATTCTGTAACCTGCTTCCCCTTGCTGGAGCTTATTGCTCTGGAAACTGTTATTGGTCAATACAGGGCTGTGCCCTACTGACTCTCTCCCTGTCCAGTTGACTTTCCTTGGTCTCTTGCATATGCGGGAGAATCCTTGCTATCCTGCTGACTACTGAGCATAGGTGAGGGTGCAAAAAGAGTTTGCTTTGTGGAGGGCTTCTTTTCATCTCCTATTATATTCCACTCTCAAATATCCCATCTATTTTAAAAGCATATACCTTTATGGTGAGTGAAATATTTTTGCTTGTTTCTTTATGTGTGGGGCACACAACAGTACTTATCTTCTACTTGCTATTTCATTCTGATTCATTTCACCTAACACAATTTCTTTAATTCCAGCCAAATTGCAGTGAACTGCAAGGTTTATTTTTTTTGACACAGCTGAGTAGTATTGGCCACAATGTCCTTTTTTACTCACTTGCTGTTAGACACAGGTTGTTCTTAGATCTTGGATATTGTAAATAATGTCACAATGTACATATTGTACATATATATGTATGTATTGGTTTTTGAGCCACACCGGCAACATTCAGGGGTTACTCATGGCTCTGCACTCAGAAATCGTTCCTGGCAGATTAAGGGTACCATATATGATGCCAGGGATCAAACTCAGGTCTGTCTCAGGTTTACAAGGCAAATGCCCTTAGCTGTGCTATTGCGTCAGCCCCTGTACATATATTTGTACATATATTTTTAATTAATGTTTTTTGTGTGTTTGGGTGTTAGTGCTCAATAGTAAAATCGCAAGGTCAAATGGAACTCTTAAATAATTTCTTTAAGCATCATGGTTACAAACATGTTCATAATTGTGGAAACCCTAGTCTTAATTTTCTTGAGACATCTCTATATAGTTTTCCAAAGTGTCTGAAACAGGAATATAGCTACTAGTAGTGAATAAAAGTTTCTTTTTAAGTATATGCCCGCTAGACCTTGCCATTAATTGTTTTTTATAAACTATTATCATTGGTGTCAGCTTTGAAATTTGACATTTAACTGCATTGACATTTTGATTAGAAATGAGAACTTTTGGGGGGGGGCGGGAGATAGCATGGAGGTAAGGCATTTGCCTTTTATGCAAAAGATCATCAGTTCAAATCCCGGTGCCCCATATGGCGCCCCCGTGCTGGCCAGGAGCAATTTCTGAGCATGGAGCCAGGAGTAACCCCTGAGCACTGCCAGGTGTGACCCCCCCCCAAAAAAAAACAAAAAAAAAGAAATGAGAACTTTTTTTATATGTTAGTTGCTCATCCTTACATTGTCTTTGAGGAAGTGTCTAGCACCTTTTCCCATTTTTTGTTGATGTTATTCATTATTTTATTCTTGTTGGTGGTGGTAAATTTAAAAAATATTTTATATCCTGAATATTAGCCTTTTGTCTGTTTATAATATGCAAATATTTCCCATAATCAGTAATTGTTTTTTTAGGCCTTAGCTTTTTTTTTTTTAATTTGACATAGTTTCTTATTTCTTTCCTTTTTTTTTCTTTCCTATGATCAAGATCTTGCGAGTACTCTGTCTATATTTTCTTCAATGTATTTTATAAAAAGATGCTTGATACCAGTCTTCAATCCATTTTGAATTAACCTTTGGTGTGGTTTCAAAAAGGGCTCTAATTCCATTCTGTGCATGAAGCTCTACATTTTTCTCAGCATTATTTGTTTAAAAGGTTTTCCTTCTCCACTTCTTGCACCTAGTCCATTTGTTTAAGTTAACTGTTCATATATCTAAGAGTCTGTCTTTATTCAAGTAGCATATAGTTTTAATTAATATAGCTTTGTAATAAAGATTGCAGTTTTGGTGTGCAATGCTTCCCATCTTTTTTTCTTAGGATTATTTTGGCTATTCTAGGAGATTTGTTCAGTTTTTGAAAGTACAGCTGTTCAGGACATGAGAAACTAAAGTACCATGAAATTCAGAACCTGAAAATTCTGCGAAGCACTAAGAAAATGCAAGTGAGGAAGAGTGGAAAAGTGATTTTAGAGTGGATTATAGAGAGGAACAACTTCAGTAAGTAATTTTAAAAAGAAGCAAATTGGAGAGTAATAAGCTATAGAATTCAAACCGAGAGCACACACGAGCACACACACACACACACACACACACACACACACACACACAAACACACACACGTCCATGAGTAATATCTAGTTGCCAAGGAAATAGAGGTAATAAGGAGGCTGTCATTTGAATGAATATAGGAACATTTCAAGGAATGTGATAGTTCAGGAATGAGGAATTTAAGAATGCTTCCTGCTTCCTAGGTGTAATTTTCTTTTCCACCAACCATATATAGGGTAAGGAACCATTTAACCTGGCCTTTCTTTAAAGATATATTTGAGAAGTAGAAAAATCTGTCTTTTCCAGACCTCCAGAGAAAGCAGAGCACATAACGGTATGAGCATAATCTTAACTGTCACATCTCAAAGTCTGCCTGTTTAAAACTGACTGGTAGCATATTTTTGAACCTCAGTCAGCTAAGACCAGCCACATCTAAAGGGTCAGCTCTTTCTTGAACTTGAATGAATAAGCAATGCTTTGCAAGGGTTCCATTGGCCTGAACTATTTTGTTTCTGAAATTAAAAGATCAAGGGTTGTAATCCTAAAGTTAATGGACTGTAAATCACTTACAACTTTTCCTAGGAAAGTGCTACAGATGTGGATTAGTACTTAAATTTACCCTAAATGCCGATTTTATTTTTTTACTGAAGTGTCCAACAAAATGGAAGAGAAGGCCATTTAAATAAAGAAATAGGGAGCTTGGGAGATAATTCTGGTGTTAAGATGCCACGTGGATAATGCCAATTTGCTATTTGTTACCACATATGTTCTCCTTAGCACCACCAAAAATAATTCCTAAACAAAGAGCCAGAAGTAAGCTCTGAGATGAGGAGAAGGAGTTACAGAATAAGGAAAAGGGTATGGAGAAGAAAAAAGGGAAGAAGAAGGAGAAGAAGAAAAAGAAGAAGAAGAAAAAGAAGAAGAAGATGGAGGAGGAAGAGGAGGAGGAGAAGAAGGAGGAGGAGGAGAAGGAGGAGAAGAAGGAGAAGGAGAAGAAGAAGAAGAAGAAGAAGAAGAAGAAGAAGAAGAAGAAGAAGAAGAAGAAGAAGAAGAAGAAGAAGAAGAAGAAGAAGAAGAAGAAGAAGAAGAAGAGAAAGAGGAGGAGGATGACGATGAGGAGAGAATAAGGACAATGAGGAAGAGGACAAGGAGGAGGAGGAAGAGGAAGAGGAGGAAGAGGAAGAGGAAGAAAAGGAGGAAGATGATGAAGAGGGGTAGGGGAAGTAAAAAGGGAAGAGGTGGAAAGTGAGGAAGAAGAGAAGGGGAGGAGAAGGAAGAGGAAGAAAAAGAATAGAGAAGAAACAGAAAAATAAGAAGAGGAGGGGAAAAGGAGGAGAAGAGAAAGAGAAAGGAAAGAGGAGGAGGAAGATGAGGGGAAAGAGAAGGTAAAAGGGAAAAGATGAAAAGGAGGAAGAAGAGGAGTGGGAGGATAAGGAAGAGGAAGAAAAAGAGGATAGAGAAGAAATAATAGGATGATACTTTGATAAATTCTGAACTGGTGATTGAGATTTATGTTCAAAAAGCAAATGCAATCATGATCATTTGAGTGATCAGGGACCAGTTATCTCACAAATGCTGAGTTGCAGGTTCCCTAATCTGAATACTGAACTTCTTAAATACTATGTCTTCATATTATCTAATGAATGTGTATAATATGAGACAAAACGTTTGACTGTCCCCATCCCAAGTCCTGCATCAAAGTGCACAAATTTCATGGTGAAGCAGAAAAGCAGCATTCTCTAAAATAACCTTGCATAACCTTGCTAATTACAGAATCCATGGGCTCAAGGTTCTGTACTACTATGTAACAGAAATTGCCATATCACCTCTATTCAGAGGTGATATTCTATTTTATTGAAGTAAAAGTTCTATAACATTATAGATTCTCTAGGTGTACTCCACTACAATTAACATCTGTATAGAAAGTAATCCATAGCATTATGGTTCCAGCTCTGTCCCTCACCATACATTTTAAACTTTCAGCCAATCTACTCTCCCCACTCTACCTCTCCTTTGGATAACTGAAAATTTGGTCTCAATGTCTAAAAGCTTCTTATTTAACTTAATGAATCTGTTTATTTGCTTGTTTTATATAACACACATGAGTAGAATCATATGGTGTTTGTCTTTTTTTCATCTGACTTTCTTCACTAAACTTAATGTCCTCTAGGTTCATCTATGTTATTAAAACTGAAGAAATTTATTTAATTTTAAATTTAAATGTAATTAAATATTTAAATTTAAATTTAATTTAATTAAAAAGAAATTTTATTTATAACTTTGTAGGGCTGAGGAGCTGGTACTGTGGGTAAGGAACTTGCCTTGCACATGGTTTGTCCAGGTTTGATCTCCAGCATTGTATGGCCCCCAAGCCTGTCAGGAGTAGTTTCTGAGTGCAAATCCAGGAGTATCTCCTGATCACTGCTGGTTGCCCCCCCCCAAAATAAATCATTGTTTATATGTGCTATGTTTTCCTTATTCGCCTTTTTTTTTGTTTTTGTTTTTGTTTTATTTTTTGGGCTACACCCGGTAATGCTCAGGTGTTACTCCTGGCTATACTTCAGAAGTCACTCCTGGCTTAGGGACCATATGGGAGGCCGAGGGATCGAACCGCGGTCCTAGGATAATGCTGGTAAGGCAGACATCTTACCTCTAGCGCCACCGCATCGGCCCCTTCTTTGCCTTTTTTTATTGTTGTGGTGAACACCAAGCAATGTTAAGAAGATACTGAAAACCATTCCTGGTGGTGTTCGGGCCATAAGGCTTCAGAGACCAATCCCAGAGGATTGGTCATATGCTTTGTGCATTCAGTCTACTAGCTGAACTACCTCAACAAAGCAATACAGTATTTTCTCAATCCAGCTGTCAGTGAACACTTAAATTATCTCCGAATATTGGATACTGTGAACAATGCTAAAATGAATGTGGGAATGCACATACCTCACTAAATAGGTGTTTTCCCCTATCTCCTCTTTGAAGGTGTACAGTCTGTGTTTCCCTGGTATGTATTTTCTGTGAAAGAAATTGAAGCAGGCCTTTGGCAATTTCTGGGGTGTTTTTAATCAAGACCAAAAGAAGCAAACCAGGTGGCATAGTAACTGAGCCATACAGAGAAGGGTGAGCCCATTGTCCTCAGATTGCATTCTACTTATTGCCTGGAACATTTCTCAAAAGAGAACAATCTCTTCAGGCCACATCTAAAAAAATGGAATAGATTTTTTTTACTCCGGTTACGATTGCAAGCACATTGAGCACAGAGCCCATGACAACTGGATCATGATAACGAAAATAAAATATCACTGCTGCTAGGATAAAATTAATACTATTTTGCAGAGGAGTTCAAGGTTTTGGACTTCCCCACAGGAAGTCACTAACAGGGAGTTCTGATGAGTTTCTTACCCAAATTGGCCATCACACACCAAACTCCATTGTGACTTATACCATCTTTTCGTTTGTTTTGGGAAGGCAAACCCAATGGTGCTGGGGGTTACTTCTGCCACTGCACTTGGATAGTACTCAGGGCCCATATGGGATGCTCAGGATCAAACCTGGGTCAGCTACATGCAAGGCACACACCCTACCCTTTGTACTATTATCCCTCATGACATACCATTCTTAATAAAAAAAAAAGTTGCATTAAAAGTTAAAGTTAAGGGGGCTGGAGAGATAGCATGGAGGTAGGGCATTTGCTTTGCATGCAGAAGAATGGTGGTTCAAATCCCGCATGGTCCCCTGAGCCAGCCACGAGAAATTTGTGAGTGGAGAGCCAGGAGTAACCCCTGAGTACTGCCAGGTGTGACCTAAAAACCAAAAAAAAAAAAGTTATAGTTAAAAGAGAAAAAGTACTCTTCTTTTGACTGATATCATATAAGTACAATATCCTGACTAAATAAGGGAAAATATAATTTGAACTTTGAAGTCTTAACTATAAAAGAGACCTTTCTAAGTACAATGATGTTCAAATTAAAAAAAATAATACATTATCTTAAGATA
The DNA here is from genome assembly GCA_004027635.1 of Crocidura indochinensis. Classification (NCBI taxonomy): domain Eukaryota; kingdom Metazoa; phylum Chordata; class Mammalia; order Eulipotyphla; family Soricidae; genus Crocidura; species Crocidura indochinensis. The sequence continues at coordinate 7,780 of PVKC010012761.1, forward strand.
TTTGATTTATGAATACTTGATCTGGTTTAAAAGTAGTCTTGGCAAGGGGCAACAATTTAGTTGCCTGGGGCAGGCACTGGAATTTTATGATTAAACAAAGAACTGACCCACTCCCCCAAAAAAGCCATTAGCAAAATTCATCTTGGAACCCAAATTTCTTTCTAGAATCATTGGTTTCTCCCTGTGCTCAAGACAGATACGTATAAAGTGGCTCCATGTGAGTATTCATGAATGTGTAAGGGCATAAAGAAATGAAACATGTTACCCCTCTAAGTTCCAAGGGGAAAATAGGTGCAGTGTGAAAATTTGTTACAAAACGTTCATAATTTAACACCCAGAAGGGCTACCTACTTCGAAATATCTGATTCCCAGTGCTCAACTTTACCCAACATCTTTGTTCAGTCCCAGTACATGGCACTAATCTCCCTCAGATTGAGAAACACAGTTCAATTGAGGAACAAGAGTCATTAGTAAAATGCCAAAAGCAAGTCTAGGATAAAGATCTGAAAGTACTTGAAATAAAAAGTAGAAATGAACTCAAAAAGAATTTTCTGTATTGGGGTGAGCAAATTTTCTAGAGAAAGCCACATCTGTTGGGCAGATGGTTCCACTTTAACACAGAGCCCATTGTTATCCCTTGATCTACATCTAATTTTACTCTTTTTTATTCTTTTGTTCTTTATTTTCCATGTTTGTGAACTGGAAAGATAGTACAGTGGGTAAGGTGCCAGCCTAGCATGAAGCAGGCTCAATCCCAAACACTCTGTATGGGAACGAAACTTAGGGCCTCCCATGGGCAAGTGCTCTATCATGTCTATCAAGTGTCTCTCAAGTGCTCTATCATGTCTGGTTATGCCCATGGTCAATAAAGCAATCTTGATTGCTGTTTCTAAGGATCTAAATGGTTCAACTCTCTGCTAGGGGTGTACAGATCTGTCCATGGGAATTTGACTTCTGGGTCTATTATGATCAAAAGTGAGGTCCAGTATGCTGACTACCATGTGAGGTCCCAATATGCCATCTGTCAGTAACTCTGACTTCTGTTTATACTCTTTAATTCCTTGTCTCTTTCCATAATTGTAAATACTGGATCAAAAAATTGTAGTGACAATTCTCTGATGTTTTGAACAAACCCCCAGCTCCACTGTCGGTTATAATTTGTTACTTGTAATCGGGTTTTGCTCTGTGAGGATGTCTCTCTGACCTCAGAATTCAGCTGGCCATGCACCTTCGGTTCCTTGTTTAAAAGTTTTGTTTGTCAGTGTTTTGGGTCAATTTCTGTGGAGGATAATTCAGATGTGAGTGTATATTTGCTGTTCTCATGGTAGGAGTGAATTGTGGCCACTCATGTTCTCCATATATGGTCATTTTGCCACTGCCCCATCCTAGATTCACATGTTTTTATTTTGTTTTGCCTGTTTCTTTGTTTTGGTGAAGTCCTCCCAACTGAAAATGAGTCTCAGGAAGCCTGAGTCCTAGTGGATATTATCAGTCAACTGGAACAGCAGTTTAATGTAAAGACCTAAACAAGCAATGAAGCTCAGGATCTACACTACTGAGAATTATCCAGGACGCCATGATGGTATTTAGTGGCTTCCAGGGTTGCATCAAAAAATGCTTGGGGGACCATGTAGTGACAGAGTCAGTTGTACACATGCACCTTTATCTCTGTACTATCTCTCCAGCTTCCGGACTTCATTCTTAAACTGCATCTATATTATTAGCATCAATACACCATCAAATTTTCTCTCGGGTCCCAGGAGATAGCATGGAGGTAAGGTGTTTGCCCTTCATGCAAAAGGTCATCGGTTCGAATCCCGGTGCCCCATATAGTCCCCCGCGCCTGCCAGGAGCAATTTCTGCGCATGGAGCCAGGAGTAACCCCTGAGCACTGCCGGGTGTGACCCAAAAACCAAAAAAATTTTTTTTTCTCTCATGTATATAGAACAATACGTAGGTAAAACACTTCATGACATTGAAACTAAAGGCTTCTTCAAGGAGGAAGCAGCACTCTCCAAACAAGTGGAAGCAGAGATAAAAAAGGTGACTATTTTAAGCTGAGAAGTTTCAGTACTTCAAAGGATATAGTGCCTAGGATACAAAACCAACCCACAAAATGGGAGAAGCTATTTACCCTATACTCATCAGATAAAGAGATAATATTGAAAATATACAAGGTATTGACAGAACTTAACAAGAAAAAACATCTAACACCATTTTAAAAAATGGGGAGAAGAAATGAACAGACACTTCATCAAAGAAGAAATACAATTGGCCAAAGGGCACATGCATCACTAATCATCAGGGAGATGCAAATCAAAACACATATGAGGTACCATCTCATGCCACAGAGACTGGCATACATCACAAAGAACAAGAACAATAAGTGCTGGTGAGAATGTGGAGAGAAAGGAGGAACTCTCATTCTTGCTGGTGGGATGCCATCTAGTTCAGCCTTTATGAAAGACAATATGGAGATTCCTCAAAAAAACTGGAAATTGAACTCCCATATGATTCAGCTATACTACTCCTATACCTATACCTATACACCCTAGGAACACAAAAATACAATTCAAAAATGCCTTCCTCATTGCAACACTATTCACAATAACCAGACTCTGGAAACAACCAAGGTGCCCTTCAACAGATGAATGGCTAAAGAAACTGTGGTACAAATACATTTTATACACATTATACATATTATGCAGTCATCAGGAGAGTTGAAATTTTCCTGTATATGGATGTACATGGAATATTTTATGCTGAGTGAAATAAGTCAGAGGGAGAGGAATAGGTATAGAATGGTCTCACTCATCAGTTTTAAGAACAATAAAAGGCATTGTTGTAATAATGCCCAAAGATAATAGAGATAAGGGCTAGAAGGACTGGCTCATGACATGCAGCTCACCACAAAGAGTGGTAAGTGCAGTTAGAGAAATAGCTACACTTGACAACTATGTGACAATGTCAAAGAGTGAGAGAAGTAGGATGCCTATCTCTAATACAGGCGAGGGATGAGGAAGAGGGAGATGGGAGGAGGGCACTGTTGGTAGAAATGTTGCACTGGTGAAGGGCAGTGATCTTTTCATGCCTGATACCCAACTACAACCATGTTTGTAATCAAGGTACTTAAATAAAGATAATAATTTTAAAAAATAACAAAATCTCTCTCATCCCCACTTGATTTTTGTCCTTCCCTCTCCCTTATGCCTCTGTCTTCAACTCTCCTCCCATCTACTGTACTCCTACTGTATTTTTCAGACATGTCTGCAATCCATTACTTCCTTTCATATTCCAGCTTCCTCTATTTTATATGTGTTTGTAAAGTACACCACAGCACACAGTCATAAGCCTCCCATTCCCCCCCTACTCTTTTGCTCCATTTGTCAAAATGTCTCTAAATCGTTCTTCATTCACATACATCTGAGAATATTTTCTTTATGCTGATGAACATTAGTGAATTTCCACCATGTCCTACAACAGAGAGAGAGAGAGAGAGAGAGAGAGAGAACATGCAATCCACCTTCTGAAGCTAGAGCTCTCATTCTCTTCCCAGCAATGCCAAACTACCACACTATTATACCACATCTGAGCCCTTACAACTAACAGAGTCCCAGTTATCCTCTTTCCATAAAAATTCTCATGGAAACCTCAACACATCATGGGAGGAAGCATTGCTGCCTCACTCTTACAAGGAAGAAAGCTGAGGCTGGAAGGGAGCCATAATTTGTAGACAGGGAGCAATTGAGCCAGGATTCTCAGACAGATGTACTAATCCCAAATGTCCTGTCCTTTCCCACCTCCACTCAACTCCCAATGCCACTTAGAAGGCAGAAGGCCTTCTCAGCCTCCCAAAGTAAATTGTTATGGGTTTCCCCTCAAGAATATATAGCACTCTGGGAGTGGGGGGAATACAAAAAGAAAGGTACTAAATTTGCATGTGAATGACCCAGTTTCATCCCCAGCAACACCTGAACTCTGCAAGGAGTGGTCCCTGAGCACAGAGAAAAAAAGCGAATCCTGAGCACAGCCATGTGTGGCCCCCAAACAAAAGAAATTATATAGTATGCATTGCTAGTAACATAGCTTCTCTTTCCTTCATGCAAGATTAAAGATAAACATCATTTTTTATCCCCACTGCTGAGCACAAAGCTGGCACTCAGGAAGGTTTAATTGACTCAAATAATGGTCAAATCAGTGAATGAGTGGATAATGAATATCATGTGTTCAAGTGGTCACACTTCTCTGTCTCTTTCATACTAATGTATTCACTCCAGCCAAGTTAAAAATTCTGAAAAATAGTTTTCTGGTAATAGAATTTTATCAGAATAAGGTTAAATTGTAACATTTAAGGATAAAATCATTCTTATCATGAAAGTGTTCTTGAGTTTTTGTCATTGTTGCTTACTATGCAATGTTACCATGCTTGAATTTTAAATAGATGGATTTGGGTTTCATTCATAATTTCCCTGATTTAGGGAAAATCATTGTCACAGACGGGGACAGTAGCACCTGCCAACTGCTGAACCGAACCACAGTTTTGGTCTTGGCATACACATGGATGCAATTTCATTTCACCGGTGATCTCTCTGCAGGCTGCCTGTGCTGTTGGTCCCGGTGATGACGGGGCCAAGGATGAAGCCAGGGCTCACCCTTCTGGGGGTGGGGGGGACATTGAGATTCCTGGGCACTGTACCAAGTCAGCCATATGTCACCACAGAAAGTAACTGCTTTTTCCATATATGCTCATAACTAATGTTTCAAAGCCTGTTTTGCCTGGATCTTTTTTACAGGACCTATGCAAAATATGCTGTGAGCTTTCACTCCAGATTTCTTTCGTAGGATGAATGGCTCTGTACACACACAGGAACACTCTCATATTCTGTTCATCAGGAGTGATAATTATTCCTCAGGCTAGTTCCCTGAGTGTTAGTTATACGGGGTGAAGTTCTGGCTCATGAACAGGAGCTGATCGAAACCAGAATCTTAATGGCCAAATATGTCCTAATGTTCTCCTTTCAATTCTTTCACTTATTCCCTGTCTTTACCTTTTAGAAAATGTTAATGTATTCCTGATAAATTCAGTGTGAAAAAAAAATGTTTATCATCTTGGCTTTAAATTTTTTATTCATAATAAGAATATAGTAGCATTGCCAAGACTTACCAAACCTAATCCAGAAATCTTCACCAGCAATGTGGAGCATTGTCAGTAGAATGACCACACAAGGAAGGAATTATTTTGAGCAGGTATGAGTGTTTTATTCCTATCAGAGGGATGAAATAAAAGTACAGATCTCTAATGACATAAACCCCTAAAATTTGTTATTTAGTAAGTGCATAAATTGTGCCTTTAGCCAGGGCCAAATAGATGGTAAGTTTGTCACTGGTAACAGGTGCTTGTTATATGGAGCAAACCCTAATTTCTTTTGCAAAATCAAGCTACTAAATTTCTCAACTACATTTCCGCATCTTTAAAATGGGAGTGAGGGAATTTAGCACTAGGGCATGTTATCATGATCCATAGAACTTGAATTTCTATCTTTCCCTCTTGTCCCTCAATTTGCCCAGAAGTGCCACCCTCACCTATCTGCAGGCATATATCCACAAGCAAGACATTCCCCCATTCCCCTCCAGCCCTCTCAGAACTCAAATGGCACAGGAATTTGCACAGCAAATACATCTCTATAAATGACTTTGTGAAAACAAAGCCTACAGCTTCATGGGCTACATATATCCATTGCCACAGCTGGCTTTTTTTGTGTGTTGTGAGAGAATTCCAGTATGACACAGCAGTTCCTCTCTGTACAAAGAAGTGCTGAAGCACCAGAAGACTATGAAAGAAACACTGTCTCCAAAAGCCCAGGAGATTGAGTAGGAGGGAGAATGGGACCACAGCTCTTCCTGTTCCTCTCTACTGTCAACAAACCAGGTGAGACTCCAGGGTAGAGGACAAAGATCCAACCATCAGGGCCCCTCCAACACTCCAGGACATCTTCAGCAAACAGCTCTGCTCCTGTTGTTATATGAGGACAGTCAGTTCTCCCCCTTTCTTTTTTTTTTTTTAATTTAATTTAATTTTTTGGTTCTTGGTTTTTGGGCCACACCCAATGACACTTAGGGGTTATTCCTGGCTATGCACTCGGAAATCGCTCCTGGCTTGGGGGACCATATGGGACACTGGGAGATTGAACCAAGGTCCGTCTTAGATCAGCAGCATGCAAGGCATGCTACCACACCCTACCACTGAGCCATTGCTTCAGTCCCAGTTCTCCCCTTGTTTGATTTTTCCCCCACAGCCCTTTTTAAACTTGCTTCAAACTCCCAGAGATCTCTGAAAACTCAGAGCTTGCAAATAAACACAACATTTAGCTGCACTTTTAAGTCTCCATCTTTCAAAGAAGGAAATTAGAGATAGTGTACTTTCTGAAGTATTTGTTAATGAGAAAATAAATGCTCCAGTTTCCCAGAGTTTGGGGTGGCCCTCATTGTATTATGTAGTTCCTGCCCTCATTCTTGGGTTTAGGTTGGTTTTATTACATATTTTGCAAGGTTCAAGGACCCCATGCAGACCAGCATTTTTTATAGAAGCATAATCAGCATAAAATGTCATGTTCACTTTGGGCATACAACAAATGACTTGATATGATAAATGATCACACTGCTAGATGATCACCACAAACTCAGTTCATTTTTAGTTACATAGTTATAAAAAACTGTGGTGGACAGGGGAGGGAAATGAAGGTGGACTATTTAACCCTCTCATAACCTATCTTGATTTTACAACACTTCAGAGCACCTCAGAATACTCTGAGTTATCCTCGAGTTTTTTGACAGTGCTTTCCAATGTCTCAAATTTTACAAAAATTTTAATACTATATTTTAATACTATTCAAAACCAAAAATGTTAGGCTTCATGAAATAGCCCAATAACAACAACATTCTGCCTTGCAGGTGTGAGGTCCTTTGCTCCATTTCCCAGTGCTGCACAGATGTGCCCAGAATAGATGTCACAATTCTGAGCTCTGTGATGTCTGGCAGCACAATATAATGCAATGCATAATGTCCTTGACAAGCAGCTTGGTTTAGGTTTAGTGTGCAAATACCACAACGAACATGTGGACCCACCAGCAAGAATTAGAACTAAAAGACATATGAATACCATAACCAAGAGATTGATGCCCATCAGCCATGTGTGAATAGTGCAGTAATCCTTGGTGAACATTGCCACCATGATACACACAGGGCTACAACTAAAAAATGCAAAATCAATAATCACTACAATTAAGTATGTGTGACTTCAGATAACCCAGAACAAGAAACAAGAGGGGGAAAAAGAAAGAATGAATAAAACTTTCTAATATTTTTGGCAGAGAAAATAGCAAAGACCTAAGATAAGAAGTGATGGAAGAAAAGAGCTCATCCCTTCTATTGTATTGTCCAGAAAGCATGCTTTGAGAGGACAGATCAGGAAGACAGAGGAAATGTGCTATACTCAAGTCAGACAAAGGCCTTCCTAGGGAGGTTTCCTACGCACAGCACTCAACCAATAATTCTGGATTTATGGATTAAAGTTCACAAAGTAAACTAACAAATTGAAATTGATAAGAAACTTGACTTTTTGGAAGTAGACACAATATTAATGACTCCTTTTCCCTGATGGAAATATACCTGAGGAAAAATAGAAACAACCAGCAAATGAAAAGCCTGGCTATAGTAGACCAGTTAGGGTATACAGTTCTCATGAACCAGGGCTGGTTTGATTCTCAGCAACATATGGTCCTTTGAGAATTGCTGAGAGCAGACATGGAGATTGCTAGCACCACCTGAATAGCCATATTATTCCCATCACTGCAAAGCCTGATCACTGCACTGTGGACTCTCGTATTGTTCTGATGGGCAAGTTGTTTAAGAATCGCAAACGGGTCCTCCTGGTACTTTCTTATTGCTTGAGAGCTCTGACTTTCCCCCAAATAAAACACAGTAAGTAATGTCCTTTCTTTTCTTGAGGTAAAGCTAGTGTAAGCAACAACTCCTTTCACCTGCTGAACTCAGAGAACTAACTTGTAGGATCTTTAGCCTCACCTGTCATCTTTCTCTGCTTTCAGATATCTGGTCAATGTCTAACACACTGGAATTATTTAAATACATCACATGATTTCGTGGATAAAGGACTTAATGCAAAGACTGCTTGGTTATTGTTTCTCTTTGCTTTTCTCTCTGCTTGTCAACATTGAATTGGGCCTTGACTGGGACTTCTCCTGCTTTATTCAGGCTCTTTCAAAAGAACAGCCTAAGTGGAGAAGAAAGGTAAAAAAATATTTAGGAAGGTGAGTTTTCCATTCTGGACTCTGATTTGTAGAGTCACCTAGGAGATAAGTCCTTCTCTTCTTATACTTACTCAATCATTTTTCCACATATACAGGAAGCTATAATGCATACCTAGGAGTGAAGCAGGGAGATAGAAGCAGATGGAGACTAAAACAGTTTTATCTGTGTTAGCTTAAATGGATAGGCCACATCTGGCCACAAGATGTGGCTGCCCAATCCTTAAAATTGTCCAATGTAGTTGTTTTCCCCCCTTCCATCCTCTCTTTTCTTTTTCTCACTTTCTCCACCATTTTATGAGGCCAACTCCATGTTGCATGGAACTACAATACAATACTAAACTGAGTAATTATTCTCATTTCCCAGTCTAGGACCAGACAGATAGCACAGGGGGTAGAGCACTTGGTCTTCATACTGTCAACTTTGGTTCAATCCCCAAAATAGCCAATGGATAGCCCTGTAGGCTATCCATAAGCCCAAGCACCACCATATGTAGCCAATAACCCCACCAAAATAAATCCCAGTCTTACTAGAATATGAAAGAATATTATACCATGACAAAAAAAAGAATTGAAAACCACCAAGCTCATAATTGGGGCTGATAGATAACACTATAGTCCATTGTCCAACCCAGAGGAGCAGGTGGAAGGGCTCTTTGAGAAGCAAAAGATAGGATCAAAATCTGAGTTGGTCAAAAGTTCAGACACTCACAGTAAACAGAGTGGGAGGTGCTGCATTAATGTTTTGACTCTGTTGAGTCAATACTACTTCCCATATAGATATATGGATCAGAGCAATACATTCTGATGATGTCACTGAATTTGTGGATGATCTACTTACACACTTTGGTTCCAGAATTTATTTTTTAATGTTCTAATAAGGGTGTCCAACTATGTCATTTTCATAATATTTCTTAAGAGAGTCAGAGAATTACTCCACCACACTAAAACTATCAGCTAGAATCAGCCAGTCCAATAGGTACAGAGCCTTCAAGATCATTCAAGAATGAAGAATAGAGCAATTGTATTCCAACCGGTTGACCAACTATTTTCTGCTGCAAAATTTTGATGGATGATTCATCTTTAGCCTGGGCAGATATTTAATTTGTGTTGCAAGAGAGCACTTTCAATTGTCAACGACAAAAGGCGATATTTCCGATACTCTTTGAGAATGATCTTCAAAGGTTTCAGCTCTTTTTAAAAAAGCTTTTCAGCTTTATTTTGACGTGGCAGAAAAAGTTTTGCATGCATCCTCGCATCCACTGTTTTGACAGCTGCATTTAATGAGTGCAAAATGATCAGAAAAACATCCTTTGCTGTGAGTTGCCAGTTGGTGACAGGGGAGAGGTGATGCTGTAATAGGAGCAGTGAAGTCACGCACACATCTGCCAAGGCAGAATTCCTGCCTTCTGGTCTGTGCTAGACACTTCAGTGCATGGTTTCAAAGCCCAGTAAGACCTACGAACTTTTCTTGGCCAGTGCAATAGTACAATAGGTAGGGTACTTGCCTTCAACACAATAAATCCAGATTTGATCCCCAACACCCACCATATGGCTTCCCAAACCCCTCAGGAGTGATCCCTAAGGACAGAATCAGAAATAATTCCTGAGCACTGCAGAATGTGCCCCAGAAATTAATAAAAAAAAGAATAAAGAGACCTACAAGTCTTTTCTTCCAGAGCCATTTTTAAATCTTCAAAGAACAGAGTGAAGAATCAACTGGACCACAAAGCTTGATGCTAGAGATTCAATTCAGATGTTTTTTAAGTCTTTCACACATCGATTGAATAAATAACCTAATGCATTAGAATTAACAGACTCATTAGGAATGGGGGAAGCCCAGCATTCAGTAATGTGTGTATATCTCCAGAGCACAAAATTAAGATCTTCCTTTAACTGTTGTCCTGACAGAGTAAACATTCAGCAAATATTTATTCCCCTTCCTTCTACACACTCTGACCTCTAGGGAAAAATGTACTTACTTAGAATTCTATTGAAGTTGTACTTGTTCTTTGGACTTTCTTTTTCCTTTTTCTTTTCTTTTTTTCTTTTTTTTTTTTGGATGACTTCTGGCTCTACGCTCAGAAATCATTCCTGGCAGGCTCAGTGGACCATATGGTATGCCAGGATTCAAACCGCCATCCTTCTGCATGCAAGGCTAATGCCTTACCTCCATTCTATCTCTCTAGCCCTCTTTTTTCTTTTACTTTCTTTCTGTGTTTTTGTTGTTGTTGTTGTTGTTTTAGGTTTTTGGGCCACAGCCTGTGGTGCTCAGGGGTTACGCCTGGCACTACACTCAGAAGTAGCTCCTGGCAGGCTCAGGGAACGTTATGGGATGACTGGGATAAAAATCCAGTCCTTCCTGGGCATGCAAGGCAAATGCCCTACCACTATGATATCACTCCAGTCCCTTTCTTTGGACTTTCTTTGATCAGTGAAAAGGGGGTATATGGGATCATATGCTAATTTTGGAGTCTAGAACTTAAGGCACTGCATGTCCCACTTTGGAAAGTCTCCAGAGTTGGAGAGTTCTGGAACATCATATGATGCTTTGAAGAATGAGAAACAGGTGGAAAAAAGAACTCAACTCAACTCAACTTATAGCATGAATCAGATTTTTAAACACACACACACACACACACACACACACACACACATCTGCAGAGTTTGACTGGAAAAGTATTAGCTAAAGGAAACTTTACTAGCTCAGCAGAATATCAGCTGACCAAGAACATGAACATAAATGATGGTTCATTTAAGCCACTGAGTTTCAGAGTTATTTGTCATGTCATATCACAGTGTTGTTTCATAAGCTTTTGAGTGAGAATCCAACAATGTATGCTTGATTATGTAAAAGCAAAAATATCCCAGCTGTGCTCTCTGTCGACATGGTAAAGGAAAACAGACAGAGCAAATACTTAAGTTGATCAATCTTAGGCAAGATGAGTAACAGCTTTACATTTAACTTTATTTTTCACCTTTTGGTTTCATGTTGAGACCAGGAAATTACACATAATACTAATGGAAGTGCCAATTTGCTAAAATTTCATCGCAGCAACTTGGCCTCAACACTCATATTTAGTTTCTACCTTCTTACCTCTTACAGGGCAAAACTAAAAGAACCTGTCTGCATCTGTCTATTCTGCTGAAGTCTCTTTCACTTCCATATGGCTCCATGTCCAATTTTTTTTCGCTTTTCTCCATCATGGAAAAGCAGCAAAAATAAATTGTCACACTGAACCATTATGACAATTTACTCTGGAGGGCAGAATCCTGTGGGTTGTCTAAAAGCTTACTGTAAGTTATATTTGTTTAATTTATGCCTCAACTGATGAATAATTAGGGTGGCAATTAATTTTAAAATGCAAATGTGCAATGGTCTCCCTGTTTTGTTTTGTTTTAAATATCCTTTGTCCTCAGTACTACTTGTGTTAGAGTCTTAATGGATTTAGTTTCGCGAAGGAATGAAATTATTTTTTCTAATGATTTATTTACTTGATTGAAATGGACTTTTTATCAAATATTGACTATAAATGATTGTTCAAGATCAGGTGCTACAGAGTTTAATAGAAATTCTTTTTAAACCATAGTACTGAGCCACCGTTTCTTTACTTGTCTTGGGGATGTTCTAGCTGAATGATGAATCAAGGACAGGCAGATGTTTCTAGTGATGTGCCTGTCAGTAGGAGCTGGTTGTTGTTTTCTGGTCAGAGGGAAAACTCCTTATTATGTCTGAAAATGTCACAAACATACAGTTTGAGGAAACTTTGCAGCTGTAATGACAAGTAAAATGGCTTTTATTTCTTTTACAGTCTTCAGTGGTTGGAAGAATTGAAGCATAGTTAAGTCTCCAGACTACTCCATTCGTTTGCTCACTCATCAACACCTGCTGACACATAATCCAGTGAAAGTACCACTCCAAACTAGATACCTGCTCTCCCTGTGCACTGCAAAATCTCAGATTGTGTCTACATACTCTCCATCCAAGCAGAGGTTGTCACTGAAGACACTTAGAAAATATCTGTGGTTGGACAAAGAAAAAAGGAATATTTTAGAGACATAAAAAGAACAAAAATGGACACTAAATATAGATTGAATAGATGATCTCAGCATAAAATGCGGTTGAATATAGATTGGGGAAAGGTGATGGACAACACTCAGCAGTGTTCAGGGGCCACTCCTAACTAGTCCTACTCATTTGTGGGACTGTATGTGGTTCCAGATGATCAAACCAGGCTTAGCGGCATGCAAGACATATTATTTATCCCTAATCTATCATTCCAGCTCCAGAAACTAAGGTGATGAGAAAAAGCTCAGTAGAGATAGAGGTAGAGGTAGAGGCAGAGCTTCCATGAGAGATGTAATAGGTTGCTCCAAGAACAAAGTCTGCAGCACAGGGCAGATAAAGAAACCAGAAAGTTGCAATGTGATCAGATTTGTGAATACCAAGGATCTTTCTTTTTCTTAATATTTTTTAATTGAAGCACCATGAGATAGGTTAAAAAGTTGTTCGTGTTTGAGTTTCAATCTTACAGTATCCCACACCAGACCCTTTACCAGTGCACATTTCCCACTACAAATGTCCTGGTATCCCTCCCTCCCTTCACTCTGCCAGCCTCTATGACAGAAATTTTTTCTCTCTTCTCTCTCTTTCTTTTTTTTTTGGGGGGGGTGGGTTTGGGCCACACCCGGTGATGCTCAGGGGTTACTCCTGGCTATTCGCTCAGAAGTCGCTCCTGGCAGGCACGGGGGACCATATGGGGAACTGGGGAATCGAACCGCGGTCCGTCCTAGGTTAGCGCAGGCACCTTACCTCCAGCGCCACCGCCTGCCCCCCCCTCTTCTCTCTCTTTCTCTCTCTCTCTCTCTCTCTCTCTATATATATATATATATATATATATATATATATATATATTTCCCCCCTTTCCCCTTCCTTTTACACACTGGTTTGAATACTGTTACTGAAGAGCTATAATGCCAACGACCTTGAACTGGAGCTGGTATCTCCATCTGAGACAGTGAGAGCTGAGACCGCATAGGTAAAAAAGCCCAAAGCAGAAATCACTTCATATTCATACAAAGAACTGTCTTTCTCTGTGATTACTTATTAGTAATTACTAGCTAATTACTCATTACTAGTAATTACTTATTTGTTAATTACTGATTGAAATATTTAAATGCCAAGTTCCTAATTATTGTGAGCATGGAATCAAATCTGCTATCCACCATGGACAAAAGTTTCATGTACTCTTTTATAACAAATCTGTAATGTTTTCTCACTGTTACATGTAACTCATCTTGAAGGCACACTTAAGACTCTGAAAGTGTACTTGATCATTATGCATAAAAGTCAAAGAGGTGATCATGATGACAATAATAGTAAGAAATGATCATTCTGAACAAAAACAGGGTGCTGAAAGGAGAGACAGTGACATGTATAGCACCCTTTCAGTAACAGCATTTAAATACTACAGTATCTAAAAGGGAAGAGAGAGAGAGAGAGAGAGAGAGAGAGAGAGAGAGAGAGAGAAACTAATGTCTGCCATAGGAAGCTGGCTAGGGTGAGGGGACAGTAGGGAAACTGGAGACTTTTAGTGTGTTCCCAAGATGTGTACATTGGATGGGTATTGAAACACTGTATGACTAAAATTCAACCATCAACTGTGTAACTGTGTATCTCATACCGAGTCAATTAAAAATAAAAACCAAAAACCCTGTGTTGTGTCCCAATGCACAGAATTTTCAAAGTCAAAAGAAAAAAAGAAAAAGAAAACTAGCATTTGGGTTGATTTTTCTGAAAATTCCCACAATCCCCATTTGCTTAGAGAAGGGACTCAAAGTAAATAAAAAGTCAATATTTAGTTTGGAGATAGACTACAGGAGATAAAGTGCTTGCCTTATACATTGCTAACCTGGGTTTCATCTCTGACACCACAAATGTTCCCATGAGCACTACTTTGAGTGATTCCAGAGCACAGAGCCAAGAGTAAGCTCTGAACACAGTCTGATGTGCCTGTTCCCAGAAAAAGAAAAAAACACTAAATAAAAATCATTATTTTAAAGACATTCATATAAGATTTATTTTAATATGCTATCAAAAGTATTTATCTCTAATTTCAATACTGTAAGAAAAAAGTTTCCTTACCAAGAACAAATGCAATGATATACCATCATACTATCTGTGATTTTGAATGGCTTTCTTTTGTTTCATCTGCTTTCTAGTTTCATGAAGAAAAAAATAATTGACTGGAGCACGTTTGCACATCCGATCACTTGCCTTCTGTCTGCCACAGGTTGGGGTCGTCAGTAAGTGTAGAAGGCCACTTCTAATCTAATTGTGAATTCCTCTCATGTACTCAGACTTCAGCCCAGGGATGGCGAGGATTTTTGAACTTCAAAAAATAAGAGGAGGAATCATAATAAATATTTCATTGTCTAGTCAACCCAATTTACAAAGCCTGATTATCTCTACAGTCTCTTGAGATTGCTCCAGGAAGCTGCCCCAGATGTTCCCCTTCCAGCCAAACTTACCACAGTGTCAGAAAGGTGGTCTTGTGTTTGCTTTTTGGAATGTCAGCTGTCAGGAAAGAGAGGGAAAGGAGGGCAAATGGAGAGAAAGAGGAAGACAAAGAGAGAGACCCAAGTGGGGAGAAGCCTGAACATCACTTAGGACCCCTGTCAGGCCACTTAGCCAGTTCCTGAATTGGGTTAATTGACCAATGATTGACCAAACTCAGGTTTATACTTGGTTCCAAGCTGTGATGGTCAGGATACATGTGGATCCAGTTCCTGAAGCAGCAGGGAGCTAATTACCCTCACATCCCTATGTCAATAGAAAGCCTGAGAGGATGATGCTGATTGAACAAATACTGGGCAAGAGCATGACAAGGACCTCTGAGGCCCTTTGTGTGAGTTGAGGCACTCATATTTCTTTCTCTGAGACAGTGTTGTGTTTTGTAATAGTGGAACCCATAGCTGCTTACTCCTAGCTCCTAAATATAAATTTAAAAATAGAGGGCTGGGAGATGGAGAGATAGCACGGAAGTAAGGCGTTTGCCTTGAATGCGGAAGGACAGTGGTTCAAATCCAGACATCCCACATGGTCCCCCGAGACTGCCAGGAGCGATTTCTGAGCATAGAGCCAGCAGTAACCCCTGAGTGCAGCCGGTGTGACCCCAAAACAAACAAACAATAAATAGAGGGCTGGAGGGGCCAAAGTGGTGGTGCAAGAGAAGGGTGTTTGCCTTGCACGTGCTAACCTAGGATGGACCACGATTTGATCCTCCAGTGTCCTATATGGTCCCCGAAGCCAGGAGCGATTTCTGAGCCCATAGCCAGGAGTAACCCCTGAGCGTCACCGGATGTGACCAAAAAGCCAAAAAAAAAAAAAAAAA
>PVKC010012762.1:0-23322 GCA_004027635.1 Crocidura indochinensis
CCTTTGTATTTGCATAGCATGTTATCCTTTATAACTGTTTACATTAATATTAAAATCACAAACCCAACATTTAAAAAAAAGTTAAGACATTACTGAGCATGATATATTAAAATTATATTATGACCCACTTTTAAATTAATTTATTTTGTAGTGTGGAGCATACCTGACTATGTTCCAATTACTTCTGTTTTTGCTCTTAGGAATTCCTTCCGAAAGTGTTCAGGGGTGCATTGTTGAGGATTATACTATAGATCATTGGCCCCATCTGTTCTACCTTTAAAAACATAGGCAGACACTTAATTTTGTTGATATTTTTGTTTTATCTGCTTCTATACAATGTTTTAAAATCATATTCAAAAATAATAAACTAAATAATAATTATATTAATTGTTGTATTTATATTTTATTCATGTTAAAAATACTATTCTGCCAGGGATAAGCATTAGATGATAAAATTTCATACTTTCAAAGATGTCACTTTTTTGGAGGGATTTTATGCCACACCCGGTGAAACTCAGGGGTTACGCCTGGCTATGCTCTCAGAAATGGCTCCTGCCTTGGGGGACCATATGGGATAACGAGAAATCTAACTTCAGTTCATTCTATACTAGTGCACACAAAGCAGATGCCTAAGGGCTTGCACCACTCTCTGGCCCCTAGGTCACATTTTCTTAAGAAAATAAAGTAAGCAAACATTGATATTATGTACAATAAAGATGAATGTCATGTAAGGAGCATGAGCAGAATTTTATGGCAGAATCACTACTGTTGTTGATTAGTTTCATAATCTTTTTATTTGTGGGCTATATTTTGTATTGCTCAGGGGTTACTTCTAGCTCCGCATTCAGAAATTATTTCTGGTTGCACTTGGATATGTGATTCTGGGATTCAAGCTCAGGTTGGTTAAAAACATAGGAAATGCCCTATCTCCTGTACTATCTTTCTGCCTCTATTTTCATATTACCAAATAAATTATTAAAACTGACATCTTAGAACACGAACATGCCTTTCAAGTAAGGTATTGAGGAAAATATTGAATATGTCGAAAAGAATGCTTGAAATATAGCATTACAGAAATAAATGATTTCTATTGAGATCTTGGAATTTAATTTTCAGGTATATCAGAGTCAAAGCAATATATTCATTGTATGAATGGATTGACTTTCTCACTTATTGAAAATATTAGTAAGATCCTATCTATAAATTTTAGTTGATTGTCTTAGGAGCACAGTGAACTCACCTTACTATATCCAAGTAAAAGATAATCCTTTATTTAAAAGAGCAATGGTATTTTTGCTAAATATATTTTAGAAAGTTAGAGTTTTCTAAATTAGAACCAATTTTTAAATTGGAATTTAAGGAGCATTTCTATTAATGTTCCTATTGACTACTTTTTTCTCCTCTAAGACTGTGAAATGCAATGTAAATATCACCTCATGTGATAATGTTATAATTGCGTTGCTATTGATATGACAGATTCAGTGCCTATGACAAGACATTCCAAGGATCCAGTACACCAGAGTTTGTATAATGCTTATCTTTCTCACTTAGTAAAGGATGGGAAAATGAATTACTTTCAATTTGAATAGTATTAGTTTTCACATGATTGATCTAAAAATTATCTTATGCATGATATAGATGCAATATGTCTTAATAAGAATACAAAAGCATTGAGCAGTATGGTAGGAGGAAACCAAGTGTGATTTGTTTCAGTAAACAATTTTTAACATGGGTTTGTATTCTGAGCTCACAATGGAAAAAATAATGTCAAAAATAAAGTTTTACCAAAGCTCAAGACATTATGTGCATTTATCCTGTTAGAATAATAACACTACAGATAGTCCATACTCTGGGGAAATGCAGGATTTTACTATAATTCAATGCTATCTCGTGATCAAAGATAACTCTCTTTACAAAATTACGAAGTATCAAATTTCTCTTAAAATGCCTGGACGGTTTTATATATATAGTCTAATATAGATTAAAATATATTTTCATATTTTGAAACGCATTAACAAAATGGATACAGATATTTTTTTTTCAACATAAAATTTCACAATGCACAGTATCTTAAAGTGGAAGATTTAGAACTCCTTGGTAGAATTAAGAGTCTCTATATTCTGGTTTATCACAGTTATAGTACAGTCAAAATCTAAAGAAAATAAAGATGATTGTCAAATATTATTACCTAAATTATAAAGTTCAAGTTTTCAGACATACACTTGGAAGAGATCATTTTCTTTAAACACAGCTATGACTACAATTACAGTTCTTAGAAATTTCATATAAAAATTGTTTTCATGAGGGGCCAGAGTGGTGGTGCAGCAGTAATATGTTTGTCTTGCAAGAGGCTGACTAGGACTGAATGAGGAGAGATCACCAGGTGTTCCATATGTCCCCCAAGCCAGGAGAGATTTCTGAGAACAGAATCAGGAGTAACCCCTGAGAGTCACCAACTATGGCCCCAAAACAAGAACAAAAAAAAAAGAATTTTCCATGAATATGGTAAAAAGATTAAAGACATTTTACAAGCTAAGACTAAATGCAATAAGCATACATTTCAACCTACACTAAAAGAGAATATGTTAATATTACTTTTTTTTCAAAATTGACATAAATTTTGAAAGGTAGACCATAGGTTAGCAAATTGTTTTCTATATTTGGGGGAAATAATGTGAAAATTATATTATTAAATAATAGCAGTATTTTTATTTGGGTCATGAAAACAAAAGTAGCAAGAATTTAAGATAAGTTTACAGTGCTACATCCTAAACGTATTCAGAACTAAACTCACAGATAAACTCACAAATAAAGTAAGTCCAGCATCTAGTGAATTCCAAATTACTTGATAGTTGAATTTGTTACTGAAGTAGAGTTTTGTTTTGCAGGGTTCATTTTCCTTTGTTGACATAAATTGTACTCAGATTGTAGATAGAAATCTCAGATGTCCACAGGTTGGATAATTAACATCTGCTCGCCTCCAGAGAAAAAAAATAATTTCAGAGCTGCAGATATTTTCAATAATTGTTTCCTAAATATATCCCTTAATATTCGTGTTTTTGTATTGATAAAATATACTTTATTTTTACCTACTTAAGTCAGTTTATGAATAAATATGTTTCTTAAAACAAAAATAACTTAGAATACTTTCACAATTAAGAGAATATATAAATTGCATGGACCAACAAAGTATGTTCTGATTATTTATGTTATTTACACAAGTGTTCAAATATTCTAATGATGAGTCATGCAGAATTAATTTACTTCCTGTATAATGGGAACATTCTGATAAAACAGGAGATCATACTCCAGGTAACTTAATAAAATTAAATTATTGTGAGAGCTTAAATATTTAATATAGTGGTTAAAGCAGCCACCTTGTTATAAAAAGACATAACACTATTTATGGCCCCTCAACTTTAGCACCATTCAGAGTGAACTCTGAACATAGTCAGGAATAATCTCTGAAGATAGCAGGGTATAGAACAACTCCCAACCTCAAAAATAAAGTTTGTATGAGAAATTATATATAAACATATACGCACATCAAAAAAAGGGTGATAGGGGAAAATAGTTGAATTTCATAATACTGTGTTTTACATTTATTTTGTTTATTTTTGCACCGTTTTTAAATTAAAAAGGTGCTTTTTAAAATGGATATTCCTCAAAACCTGAAAATTGAGCTCGAATATGATCACCAATACCGCTTCTAAGGATATTGTTGTATTAATTATTAATCATTGAGTCAACATTTACCCTAAAAAAACAAATGCCCTCTGCACTCATATTCATTTAAGTACTATTTACAATAGCCAGAACCTAAAATCAAACCAGGTGCCCAACAACTGATGAGTGGCTAAAAAATCTGTGGTAAATCTACACAACGGAATATGATGCAGCTGCCAGGAAAAATGAAGTCATGAATTTTGCTTATACATGATTATGGAAATTATTTTGCTAAGTGAAATGAGACAGAGGGAGAAGTATAGACATAGAGTATTCAAATTCAACTGTAACATATAAGAAAAATAAAAGACATTTGGGTAATAATATCTATAGACAATATAAGATAAGTATCAGTAGGATCAGTTCATGATATGAAGCTTGCCACAAAGAGCAGTGAGTGCAGTTAAGGTAGAGAAGGGACAATAAATTGGAACTGATCACTCTAGATAAGAGCTGGGTGATGAAAGGGGTAGAGTGACATGCATAGCATCCCCTCATTAACAATATTGCAAACCACAGTGTCAGAACTTAAAGTGCGAGTGAGAGAGATGAAAATACCTGCTCCAGAGAAAGGCATGTGTGGGGAGTGGGAGGGAAATGGGGCCATTAGTGGGAGGAACATTGCACTGGTAAAAGTTGGTGTACAGTCTAAGACTGAAATACAACACGAATTTTTCTGTAACCATGGTGTTTAGAGCAAGCAATTATATATTAAATTATAAGTAACTAAAATGTGAAAAATGTGTCTCCTTTCTCTATATTTCAAAAGTTTTATAAAGCTGTGGATTATATGTCAAAAACATTCACCGGTAATAAACTTCTGGTGAATTGGTAACATACATTATACTGTGTGGACACCTTGCAAATATTTCACATAACTTAATTAGATATGCAAGAAATTTTATTTACATTTAGTTCTTCAAAATTACTCTCAATGATTATAAAATGATTTGTTAGTTTGAGAGAGGATCAATTGTTTTTTTAATTCAATTGCATGGTTTAGTTCTTTTAGCACCAAAATATATTTACAATAGGCAGATATACAAAATGAGATCTTTATGTAAATTCAACTACTGGGCAAATATGACAGAGCTATCATCTAATTGAATATAGTTCTGAAGATTCCACTAGGTCGATATTAGAATGTCTTTGACTACAAAACTGAAGATATATCTAGTATATCAGTATATAAGGACAAAAATCCTAAATGATAAAATAGTTTGTTGAAAAAATAGGTAAAATTATATAAATAATTTTACAGTTGTAGGTTTAACACAGGGACCCTCACTAATGATTAAATGAAGTAAATAGCAGTTTTCATAAACTAATTTCCTAATTTATGAAGTCACTGCTGAAAGTGTTAATAACAAAACAAAAGAAAACAAGATTAAAAAACCTATATATCAATCCAAAGGTTTCCACTAAAATACAAATGCTGCCATTTAGAATAAAATTTTTGACATTACTGAAATAGTTCAATCTTTTATAAAAAGAAACAACTCTTTAGAGCCCAATTAAGAAAAAAATATAGAAAAATTTATATCACAAAACACAAAATGTAAAAATAATTGAAATAAAATTAATTTTTAAAATCAATTCAGATATATGACTTATATGGGTCTATGAACTTTGTTTCAATAGAAGCATGACTGCTAAATTCCAAATTATCTTAATTGAAGTATAATTGACAGTAACAAATTTGCTTAAAGTGTGCATGATTCAAAACATACACTTTTAAAAATAATTACCTCCATAATGTAGTTAATATATAATCATAATTAAAATAATTTTATTAAGAAATTATTTAAGATATACACTCTTAGCAATTTTAAAATAAAAAATACATGATAAATGGAGGATATTGGTATTTTGTTTGGTATGTGGGTAAGTTGAAAACTGTGTTAGTAAAATTTTTGAAATGGCTTAAAAATACAAAATAATTTATTCATATGCATGTGCTAATTTAATTTTAGACTGATAAGATTAAGAGGGAAAATAAAAATATACGTTTAATTTTAAAAATAAGTCAATTTAATATGATTGCATATTTTGAAATTTTTCAGACAATAAATGAAAATGAAGCAAATAAAATATAAAATAGGCAATGCATATTATTTTCTGTGTGATGAAGAGTTCTTTTGTTTTGTTTGTTTATTTTGAACTTTGGGCCACACCCAGTGTCTGGCTA
This sequence comes from Crocidura indochinensis, assembly GCA_004027635.1. NCBI lineage: Eukaryota > Metazoa > Chordata > Mammalia > Eulipotyphla > Soricidae > Crocidura > Crocidura indochinensis. Next base: position 5,915 of record PVKC010012762.1, read on the forward strand.
TGTGCTCAGAAATTGCTCCTGGCTTGGGGGACTATATGGTACATCAGTCGTGTGCATGGCAAATGCCCTACATTATGCTACCCCTTCTGCCCCTAATAAAGAGTTTTAGAAGACAATTAATGACTATAACAACTATAGATGGGAAATTATTTGGTAAATATGTCATAATATAATTCTTATAAACTAGTCAATTTCCAACTTCTAGTAGATTCTTTATTATATTAATTTAGTAGTATTTATATTTATTTACTACATATGTGAATTAATTTATATTGCATCTAGATTTTTACACGTTATTAATAGAACTCCATAGGTAGTAAATTAAAAATATATCCTCCTTGTGCCAGAGACATGTTGCATATACTTTCTTTATATATGATCAATCCTAATGTTATTTTCAGCACTGCATGTGGTCTCCTGAGCACTGCCAGGACTGGTGCTTAAATAAAAGAACAGAGAGCCTAAGACAAGTATTGGAATTTTTATTCCTTTTTCTCATAATTAAAAAAGGTAATAGGACTTATGATATTGTGCTTTCGATATGAAACATTTAGCATCAAACAATAATGTACATCTCAATTAAATTAAAAATAAAACTGTTAGGAGGAAAGCACATATAATATGCGTGCAAAGCATCTTTCTTGCATGCAACTAATCCCAGCTTGAATTCTATTGAAACGCAATGTTTTCTTAAGCACAAGAGTTATTCCAAAGCAAAGTTAAGAATAGCACTTTAACCCTGTAGGATATGGACCAGCCCTTCCTACAGAATAAAAGACATGGACCTATTAGCTTGGCATTATTCAACATATAATCCTATATTTATCACCTATGTTAATTCACACCTAACATCAAAGACATCAGGTACTTTCATTTTATTTTTTTTTCATTTCTTGATTAACTTCACTTAAAATAAATATTAGTGTCTATATCATGTGCAAAAAAAGTCTAAGATATTTATAGTCAAAATCTATCTTTACCTTTAGATAGTCAAAGAAAAAACTTGACCTATTAAATCATGCATGCAATAGCTATTAGTCAAAAAGCTGAATATATATTTTATATAATCTATTCCACAAGTTTGTGATTTTAGATAAAATTTATAATGAGTTACATCATCATAGGAAATTCTAAGTACATATATGAATAACTGATGGTGATGAATATACATGAATACTTACATTAAATTTAGCTAAATCAATGGTAAGCATGCACCACAAAGAATACTGAATAATTACCTTCACCTAAAAATATTAGATGCCAGGTCTCAGAACATATGTATGGTATAGAATAGTGATAATGTAAAGCTTGTAGTATATTCTCTAGTTTTAAATAGAATAATAATAGAACATTTGTTTTTAATTTAGTTTTTTTCTCAGAACTTATATAAAGTTATGTAACTCTTATTCAAAGGTGGTTACTTACCAACTGAACTTCAGGCATTCGATAAAACTTGTAAGGAAAATGATGGACTCATGAGATGACTACTATGATCCTATGAATAATAATGGGTATAGTCCAAAAAATTAAAAAGCAAATTAGACACCTTATTTATTAATATACATAAGCAATCTTGGAATTAATAGCAACATAAAATTTGTACCAAATTTTGTGTCTCTTATTTTAATTTTCAAGATGATAAGGAACTTTTTATAATATTTTATATAGATCTGTATTTAAGCACCATGATTACAAGTATGTTTGTACTTGGGTTTCAGTCATAAACAGAATACCACCCTTCACCACTACAACATTCCCACCACCAATGACCCCCACCCAATCCCCTGCCTGTATCACAACAGGTGTTCTATTTCTCTCATTCTTTAACATTGTCATGGTAGTTGTTAGTGGAGTTATTTCCCCAAAGGGTTCACCACTCTTTGTGGTGAGCTTGAAATTGTGAGCCTGTCTTTCTGGACCTCCCATGCCTTAACTCCATTGTCTCTGGGCCTTATTGCAGTAATTTACTTTAAATTTTCTTAAAACCCAAAAGTAATTGAGACTATTCTGTGCCTATCTGTGACTTATTTCACTCAGCAAAATAGATTCCATGTGCATCCATGTATAGGAAAATTTCGTGACTCTATCTCTCCTGATGACTGCATAATATTCCATTGTGTATATGTACCATGGTTTATTTAGCCATTCATCTGTTGAAGGACATCTTAGTTGTTTTCAGTCTGGCTATAGTGAATAGCACTGTAATGAATGTAGGTGCAAGGAAGGAATTTTTTTTATTGTGTTTTTGTGCTTGTAGGGTATATCCCTAGCAGTGGAATAGCTAGATCATATGGGAGCTCAATTTCCAGTTTTTTGAGGAAATCTCCATATTGTCTTCTATAAAGTCTGGACTAGAAGGCATTCCCACCAGCAGTGAATGAGAGTTCCTTTCTCTCGACATCCCGCCAGCACTGATTGTTCTTGTTCTTTGTGATGTGTGCCAGTCTATGTGATGTGAGATGGTACTTCATTTAGATTTGATCTGCATATCCCTGAAGACTAGTGATGGGGAGCATTTTTTCATGTGTCTTTTGGCCATTTTTGTTTCTTCTTTGAGGAAATGTCTGTTTTTTTCTTCTCTCCATTTTAAGATGGGATTATATGATTTTTTATTAAATTATGTCAACATCTTGTATATTTTTTATATTTGTTCCTTGTTTGATGAATATTAGCTAAATAGTTTCTCCCATTGTGTGGGTGGATTTTGTATCTTAGGCACTATTTCCTTTTAGGTTCAGAAACTTCTTAGTTTAATATACTCCCATCTGTTTAGCTCTGCTTCTACATGTTTGGAGAGTGCTGTTTCCTCCTTGAAGATGTCTTTAGTCTCTATGTCATATACTGTTTTACCTACGTGTTTTCTTTTATATACATTATGGTTTCAGGCCTGATATCAATGTCTTTAATACCTTTGGATTTGATATTTGTGCATGTTGTTAGATGGGGGGCTGAGTTCGATTCTTTTGCAAGTAGCTAACCAGTTGTGTCAATACCATTTGTTGAAGAGGCTTTCCTTACTCCATTTTTTATTTCTTGCACCTTTATCAAAGATTCATTGATTGTATGTCTGGGAAAAATTCTCTGAATATTCGAGTCTATCCCACTGATCTGAAAACTACTGCTTTGTAGTACAGTATAAAATTGGAGAAAGTAATGCCTCCCATATTCTTTTTCCAAAGTATTGCTTTAGCTTTTTGTGGGTGTTTATTTTTCCAAATGAATTTCAGGAGTGTTTGATCCATTTTGCTGAATAATGTTGTGGGTATCTTTAAAGGAATAATAATAAATCTGTATGCTTTGAGGAGTATTGCCATTTTAATGACATTAATCTTGCCAATTAATGAGTAGATATGTGTTTTCATTTCCTTTTGTTCTTTCTTATCTTGGAGTAGGCTTTTGTAGTTTTATTTGTGTAGGTCCTTCGCCTCTTTAGTTAAGCTGACCCAAGATATTTGAGTTTGTGGAGCACTAATGTGAATGGAATTGGTTTTTTTTATAATTTTTTTAATTTTTAATTATGAGAACAAAGATGCAAAGAAAGAGGACAAGGTAAAGTTACAGTGGAAGGACCATCACATATAAAATAATTCTCAGAAGTCACCTAGCTGATATCTTAACTTTGAACTTTCAGAGAAAGAACAGTAAGATAAATAAAACAGAATCCATATACAATTACTTTGTCCCTCAAGTCCCCAGTTTGTAATACATTGTAATAGTTCTTAGCAGCACACAAGGCAATCTAAAGCCATAAAACTTATGTAACTTCTTAAACATTAGAGGCATAGTGTTTTTTTAGTTTAAGTTAACCTCAAAAGTTTAAGTGGATTTTTTTAAGGATTAGAATCAGAAGAGCACAGTAAAAACTGTGTTAGAGTGGCAATTGTTTGCATAGACCCACCAAAATATGAGGGGCATGGAAAGGAATAACGTTGGCCTAAATAGAAAGAGACCCTATCCCTGAAGTTTCCTGGCATAAGAGGAATTGTTTTTTAATGCCCATTTCTTCTTTATCATTTAGTGTATTAGAAGTCCATTTACTTTTGCGGGCTAATTTTGTAGCAGGCCAATTTGGTATATGAATCTATTGTTCTTCAAGCTTTTTGATAGTCTTTAGGATTTTCTAAATATGTATCATGTCATCTGCAAAGTTGGAGCTTAACTTCTTCCTTTCCTTAATGGATGCCCTTGATATATTTGACTTCCCTAAACACTATGGCAAGTACTTCCAGAATTATGGTGAATAGAAGCTGTGAGAGAGGACAGCCTTGATATGTACCATATTTTAAGCAAAAGGCTTTTAGCTTATCTCCATTGATAATAATATTTGCCATTGGCTTTTGGTAGATGGCCTTGAGTATATTGAGAAAAGTTCCTTTCATACCCATCTTACTGGGAGTTTTTTAATCAAAAATGGGTGTTGGATCTTATCAAATGCTGTCTCTGCATCTATTGATATGATCATATGATTTTTGTTTTTCATGTTGTTGATATGGTTTATTATGTTAATTGATTTATGATGTTATATCATCCTTGCCTTCCTGGGATAAAAACCTACTTGGACATAGTGGGTGAAGTTCTTGATGATGCATAGCATTTTGTTTGGCAGAATTGAGTTGAGAATCTTTGCATCCATGTTCATCAGTGATATTGGTCTGTAATTTTCCATTTTGGCAGCATCTCTATCTGGTTTTGGTATCAAGTTGATGTTATCTTCATAGAAACTATTTGGAAGGGTTCCTGTTTTTTTCAATTTAATGAAAAAGCCTTAAAAATTGATAGAAGTACCTCTTGAAAGATTTGAAAGAATTCATTAATGAACCCATCTGGACCTGGGTTTTTGTTTTTGGGAAAACTTTTGATTATCATTTTAATTTCCTCAATATTGATGGGCTGTTTAGATATGCCACCTCATTGTTATTTAGCTATTGAATGTTATGAGTCTAAAAATTTGTCCATTTCTGCCAGTTTTTTTATGTTTAGTAGCATAGAGTTTCTAAAAGTAGTCTATGATTATGTTTTGAATCTCTGTAATGTCTGTAGTGAACTCCCCTTTTTTCATTTCTAATCTGGCTTATAGAGTTTCTCTCTCTTAGTTTCTTTGTGAGTTTTTGCCAGTGGTTTATAAATCTTTTTTATTTTTCAAAGAAACAAATTTTGCTCTTGTTGATCTTTTGAATTGTTTTCTGGATTTTCACTTCATTGATTTCTGATCTAAACTTTGTTATCTCCTTCTGCCTACCTATTTTTGGTTCTATTTATTGATCATTTTCAAATTTTATAAGTTGTGTCATTAAGCTATTCAGCATCTCCCTTCTTCCTTCCTGATGTGTGCTTGCAAGACTATAAATATTCATCTCAGTAATGCTTTGACTGTTTCCCATAAATTGTGATAATTTGTGTCTTTATTGTCATTTGTTTTCAATAATGTTTTGATTTCCTCTTTTATTTCGTCTCTGACCCATGATTTTTCAGTAGTAAGCTGTTTAGTTACCAGGTATTAAAGTTTTTCTTCTGTGTCCCTTTGTAGTTCACATTTAATTACAGTGCCTTGTGATCAAAAAAGGTAGTCTGCATGATTTCTATCTCTTTGCTTTATACAGATATGTTACATGGTGCAACCTGTGGTCTATCCCGAATAATGATCATTTGCATTAGAGAAGAATGGTTTCTGGGGATGGAGCAACCTATGTATATTTACTAACCCAATTTCTTCTATTTCTCTTTTCAGAGCTAGTATATTTTTGTTGGGTGTCAGTCTGTTTGACCTATCAAGTGGTGACAGTGCAGTGTTGAAGTCTCCCACAATTATTGTGTTGTTATTGATAACTATTTTCAGATTTGTCAACAATTGTATTAAATGCTTTGTTGGTCCTTCATTGGGTGCATATATGTTTAAGAAACAGATTTCTTCTACTATACATATCTTCTGATTAGTGCAAAATGTCCATCTTTTTCTCGTACAACTTTCCTGAGTATAAAATTTGTGTCATCTGATATTACAAAGGCTATTCCAGCTTTCTTAAAGGGTGTTGTTTGTTAGAGTGATCTTCCTCCAGTCTTTGATTTTGCGTCTATGTTGGTTCTGACTATTCAGGTGTGTTTCTTATAGGCAGCAGAAGGTTAGATTCATTTAGTCACTCTGTGTCTCTTAACTAGTGCATTTAGTCCATTGACATTTAGAGAATTAATTGTCATGGGATTTAGTGCCATCTTTGTGTAGAAGTTTGGTGTGTCTGTTGTTCAATCTTGTCTTAAAGCAGACCTTTCAGTTTTTCTTTTAAGGTTTGTTTTGAGTCTGTAAAATTTCTGAGTGGCTGTTTATTCATGAAGCTATGTATAATTCTTTTAAACCTGAAAGTGAGTTTTGCTGGCTTTCTAAGTAGATAAAGTGTGTTTCTAGGTTATTCTCAAGGAAAAACTTGAGCTATTTAATGGTCTATGATAATATCACAGGCTTTTTTGACACTGCTGTTGGAGTTTCTCTTCTAGCAGTGAATGGGATAGTGCTAAAATCATTTAGAATTTTATCTGACATTCATTTCTGAATATCAATGGGTTTCCCACTGTTCTGCTTTTAGACAACTCTGGGTTGTAGACTAAGTGTCTTCTTTATTCCACATCTCAATAATACCTGCTAAAGAACCTCATCACCTAGCCCCCCAGTTACTGTATAAGATTTCTTCCTCCCTCCTTTCCTTTCCTCAACCCACACATGAACCACTGAATAAAGTTTTTTTTTTATTAAAAAAACTGCTTTGGAGAGTGAATATAGCATTTTGCCTAAAATGTCTATCATTTTCAAATCACAATGTATGTCTCATTGACCATGTGGTGGCCCGTGGCAAATGCCAGCCTCACCAAAGTGGTTTATAAACCCAGAACTTCGACAGTAAAAGAGATTTCACAGACATTTCAGTTAAGAACGAATCTCTAGATTCTGAATATCCTTATGCTTTGGAAGAATATTGAAGATCATTTTGCCTGGTTTTCAAGAGGATTGAAATTATGACGAAGGTTCTGAGTTATTAGGTACTCTCCAAGTACAAGAATAATAAACTTTATTTCTGTAGGCTACATAAGTTTCTAAGAGATGCTATATACCCCATCTCATTCATCTCCTGTTGAATGAAACCTATGTCTATATAATGAAATTCATCGTGTGAGAATTGAACCAGGCCTACCTTGAAGAGGAGAAGCTCTAACAGCAGAAAGAAGATATATTAGAGCACCAAATAATTATCTGCTTGAATTCCCACTATTATTTTCCCTTAGAGATGTCAACCGGTGATCATTCAGGGTCAGTAGCTATTCTTTGGAGTAGGTTGTCATTTGTAATATTCGTATTGCTTAGTATAGCATAAAAGTTTATACTAATTGGCATTGTTAAAGAACACAAACTTGTAATAAGTAGTAATTAAGTTTCTGAATATAGGCAATGCACTCAGAAATTGCTCCTGACAGGCTTGGAGATACCAGGTATTAAACTGTCTATTGCAGATTGGCCACATACAAGGCAAATGCCCTCCTGCTGTGCTATATACCTGGCCCCATTTTTTTATTTTAAAATATTTCAGAAACCTCCTGCCTCTTTAACATTGTTCTTGGTAATCTCTCTTATGAGAAAATTATTCCTTTAGAACTTTCATTGATAAGCAGAATCTTATTATTTTTCTTCTCTAAAAAATTATTTTAGTAAGTAAGAAAGTTAAAAAATATTTAGTTGTGTCCATATATTCTTCTAAAAAATCTAAAAATATCTCAAATTTGGGGGAAAGATGCTCTTTATCTGTGTCTTCACAATGTTCATTCTAATTAACTAAACCACAATATGCTTTACCTGCCATATATCTTTCTCAGCAACTTAGTTATTTTCCTGTTTGTCATATTCTAATATCCTTAACACTGAAATTATAATAATTTTTCTAAAATGTCGAACTTGCCATTCACTTAGGACCATATTTATTAGCCAATATGAGAATTAAAATGTGTTTCTGATGACCCTTAATTAATATGATCCCAAATATCTTGGCACATGTTTTTTTCTACTGCTTTTGCTTAAACACCTGTGCTAGAGACAAAATCATATATATATTATATCTTTAAATACTCCAGAAAATAAATTAAAGAAACATATTTTCTTGCTCCTTAACAGTTTTCTAAACATCTTTATGTTTTAATTAAAAGGAAATGAAAAAAATAAAGATACAGAATTGAAATGTATTATATATATAAACTTTAAATAAGAGCGAGTTTTTCAAAATACCGTTTTTACCAAATTCGAGAAACATCCTTAATTGAACATGAAGACATCTATATTTAGCTTAATGATGCCAATATTATGACAAGTACTGATCATTAAAAATATAAAAAAAAAACATTTCTTTATTCCTCTAAGTTAAAACATTTGATAGTTACTACTGGAGACATTTTGGGTTTAAGCAATCAATACCAGATACTTTTGCTGTGATAATGAAGCTCTTTTAAAAATTAATATGAACATTTCAATAAGTTTCAACATCTTATCTGCAAAAATAATATAAAAAAGTCACAATGAGTTGAAAATTAGAGTGATTTTATGTCTTTGCTTGAAATTTAATACTCAAGTTTCAGATACTCTGAATATTCTTGATTGTATTTGTGGTAGAGTTTGAAAGAAAGTTCATTATTTTAGGTTAATGCTAAGTGAGAAACCCTGTTTTGGTCAATTGGAAGTTGACTTCCACCTTATTGTCCTTTTTGCTGCATCCTTCACATCCTTATTTCTCAGGCTATAAATCAGTGGGTTTAGCATGGGAATGACCAATGTGTAAAACACAGCAGAGACCTTCTCCTGTTCCAGGGAATATTGAGAGCTGGGTTGAATATAACTGAAAGTCACAGACCCATAAAATAAGGTCACAGCAGTTAGATGGGAGACACAAGTGGAGAAGGCTTTGCGCCTTCCTTCAGCAGAGCGAATTCTCTGGATGGCAATGATGATCCGGATATAAGAGACCATGATGACAATGAAAGTGAACATCGCAATAACCCCAGAGAATATTAAAAGTAGCATCTCATTGTTATGGGCATCTGAGCAAGACAGCTTCAAGAGTGGAGGGATGTCACAAAAATAGTGATTCACAATGTTAGGACCACAGAAGTCCAGTCGGAGCAGTCCGATTGTATGCGTCAGTGAGTTAATGAGTCCACCTAAGTAAGATGCAAGGACCATCTGAATACAAACGCCCTGGGTCATTATGACTGTATACATTAAAGGATTAGCTATTGCCACAAACCGGTCATAAGCCATCATAGCCAGGAGGATGCCCTCTGTGGTTACATAGACAGCAAAAAAGAAACTCTGGAAAACACAGCCATAAAATGTGCTGGACCTGTGCTTTGATAAGAAATTAATCAGCATCTTAGGAGCAAAGACCGTTGAATAGCAAATATCACAAAAAGAGAGGTTGCTGAGAAAGAAGTACATTGGAGTGTGGAGCTGGACATTTAACCGGATCAAGATGATCATCCCCCAGTTACCTACCAGAGTAATGAAGTATATAAAAAAGAAAATCAGAAAGAGAGGGATCTGCAGGTCAGGGTTTTCAGTTAAACCTACCAGAAGAAATTCCTTCACTCCTGTATGATTCCAGTCTGCCATGAATTCAGGTTTATGTATCTCTTTATTTGTAGAAAAATGATCATGCCACTCAGATTCAAAGACTGATTATTTCCTTCATGATCTGGAATCCACTTCCATATAGAACACTGACAATTAGCCTGTAGTTAGTAAAAGTAAAGAGATGAGTCTCAGTGGTTTAAATCTATGAATTAATATATTTATAGAGACTTATTTTAGAGAGGTTGTTTTTCCCTTGCATATTAGATGCCACATTAAAAATGGGAAAGGAATAAAAAATTATAGAAGAATAATCTGAAAAAATAATAATCTGGCAATTGAGTAAATTATGATTCATAACCAGAACATACCTCATACCCAAACCTTAGATTCAAGCTATAGTATTCATAAGTTCATTACCTGTACAAACTGCCTTACCTGCTCACATTTTCGATTTAGAAGATTAATGACTGTGGTCTCTTTCTAAAGAGCAGAATTTTGAGAAAAGTGAATTGTTTTATAGTTGTATTTCAAGCCTTATAACTAATTAAAAAATTGAAATAATATTTAACTGAATACATTTCTCTCTTGCATTTGCATAACATTTTATCCTTTATAATCCCTGTTTACATCAACATTAAAACCACAAATGCAACATTTATAAAGAAGCAAGACATGACTGAACATGATATACTAAATGGTGTCTGGTCTACTTTTAATTATTTATTTTGGGGTGTGGAAAATACCTGACTATGTTCAGAATTACACCTGGTTCTGCACTTAGGAATTACTTCTGAAAGTGTTCAGGGAACATTATGGGGTCTGGAGTTTGAATCCGATGTTTGGCCATAAGCAAGCATTGTGCTATAATCTCTGGACCCATCTGTTTTATCTTTAAAAGTATATGCAGACACTTGGTTTTGCTTATTTTTCTTTAATATTTTTCTATACAATATTTTTACAACTTTATTTAATGTTAATAAATGAATTCATAAATAATTGTATGTTATTAAATTTGTATTCTTATCTGTGTTACAAATGTTATTCTATTAGCATTAGATGAAAACATTCCATTCTTTCAAAAAAGTCACATTTTCTTAAGAAAATAAAGTAAGCAAACTTTGATATTATGTATAATAAAGAGAATGCCAAGATTAAATTTAAGGAGTATGAGTAGAATGATATGACAGGATCACTACTTTTGCGATTAGTTTCATATTATTTTTGTTTGTTTGTGGGCTATATTTGGCAATGCTCATGTATTATTCCTGGCTCCGCATTTAGGAATTATTTATGGTTGTACTGGATTATGTAATGCTGGGTTTCAAACCCAAGTTTGTCAAAAGCAAGGCAAATGTCCTATATGCTGTATTATCTCTTCTGCACTTATTTTCATATTGTCAAAACAAATGGTCAAATTTTGTCAAATTGTCAAAAATTTCTAAAACTGACATCTTAGAACACAAACTTTCATGTAAGATATTGGGAAAATACAGAAGATGTCAAAAAGGATGCATGAATCATAGTGCTAAGAAAAAACATGGTTTCTACTGAGATGTTGAAAAGTAAATTTCAAGTATCTCTGAGTCAAAAGTAATATGCTCATTATATGAATGAGCTTGAATTTTTCACTGATTGAAACTATTAATTAGACCCTATAAATAATTTTTCATTAATTGTCTTAGGTAGTGCAGTGAACTCACCTTAATATACTCAAGTAAAAGAGAATATTTTAAAAGAGCAGTGGTTATTTTTTTGCTAAATAAAGTATTATATAAAATTATAGTTTTCTAAACTAGATCCGATTTTTAATTGGAATCTAAGTAGCATTTATGCTACTGTTTCCTATTGACTATTTTCTTCTCCTCTAGGACTGTGAAATGCAACTGTAATATCACCTCAAAAGATTATGTTATAACTGCTTTGCTGTTGAAGTGATTCAGAATCTGACACGAGACATTATACTGATCCAGTAAACCAGAGTTTGTATAGTAGTTATCTTGACCACTTAGAGAAAGATGGGAAAATAAATTACTTTCAACTAGCCAGTATCAGTTTTCACATGATAAATGTAAAAATTAACTTATGCATGATACATATGGACATGTCATAAAACAAACACAAAAACAGATAAGGCATGGTAGGAGGAAACCAAGTGTGATTTGGTTAAATAAACAATACTTTTTTGTTGTTGCTGTTTTTAGTTTTGGGGTCACACCTGGCAGCGCTCAGGGTTTACTCCTGGCTCTGCACTCAGAAATCAACCCTGGTAGGCACAGGGAACCATATAAAATGCCAGAATTTGAACCATCATCCTGCATGCAAGGCAAATGCCCTACCTCTATGCTATCTATTCGGCCCCAAACAATAAATTTTTAACATTGGTTTGTATATTAAGCTTATAATAAAAAAATAATTTCAGAAATAAAGTTTTACCAAAAGTCAAGTATGATGTGCACTTATCCTTTTATAACAATAATATTACAGTATAGTTTATGCTCTGTGGAAATGCACTGTTTTTGCTATAGTTTGTGCTATGTCCTGATCAAAGATAACTTTCTTTACAAAATTAAAAAGTATCAACTATTTTTTAAAAAATGCCTGGACATCTATATACTAATTTAGACTCAAATGCATTTTGTCCTTTTGAAATGCATGAACAAAATGGGTAAAACTATTTTTGTGAAAAGCATGAAACGTCACAGTATATTTTGTATAATTTATGATTTTGGACAGCTATTATATGACTCTCTTCAGAGTCAATATATGACTACCAGTGCTGAAGGTTATACTTGAAGCACTTGAAGGTATGATATTTCAGGGAAAAGTCACAAACTTAAAAAGATTTTAATTTAAGTGAATAATAAAACCAAGATATAGTCTTATATAGAGACTTAACAGTTTTTAGAAAAGGGTTCTTGATATTGCAGGACTATATTTGTTTAAAAAGTAAACATTTCACTATGTAGTCTCATAGACACTTGCCCATTTAATATGGTAACATTTACAAAGTATTTACTTATTTTTTATTTTGGGGCCACACTGGTGATGCTCAGGGGTTACTCCTGGCTATGTGCTGAGAAATTGCTCCTGGCTTCGGGACCATATGGAATGCCAAGAGATTAAACCTCGGTCTGTCCTAGGTTAGCGTGTGCAAGGCAAATGTCCTACCACTTGAGCCACTGCTGCTCTGGCTGTATTTACAAAGTATTTATGAATGAACCCATTTTAAATGACTGCATGTCATATAGTAAATTGTTATTTCCATTATTATGCATAAAATATTGAGTATTATATATAAACACAAAACTAGTTATATATATGACTTATCTTTAAGTGCAAGTATCTATATGTAGTTTATAAAATCACATATAAGTATAGTTGAGATTAGATATATTTATAAAACAAAACAAATTAATTAGTACATATTAACTTAAATAAAATGGGGTATAGGCCAGAGCAATAGGACAGCAGTAGGGCATTTGCCTTGCACGCAGCTGACTCAGGACAGACCTGGGTTCAATCTCCGGCGTCCCATATGGCCCCCAAGCCAGGAGCAATTTTTAAGTGCATAGCTAGGAGTAACCCCTTAGTGTCACTGGGTGTGATTTCCGAACCAAAAAAATTATTAATAATACTCATGGGATATCAGTTTAGTCTACTTTTAAAAAACACATTGATTTAAGGATGACTTTATTCAAACTCTAAAATTTGGATGGAAAGCAACATCTTATAGCAGAAGATTCATAGCTGCTTCACAGAATTAAGTGTCTCTATACCCAGGTTTATCACAAATAGATTAAGGTCAAAACTAAAGAAAATAAAAACGACTGTCAAATATTATTACCTAAATTATCAAGTTCAGTTTTCAGACATACACTTTAAAGAGATTATTTATTTGAACCACAGTTATAACCAAAGTTACAGTTCTTAGAAATTCTATTTTGAAAGAAGCTTGAAGTTATTATATAAGCTATGATTAATGCAATAAATATACACATCAACCTACACCAAAAGATTAATATGTAAATATTGCTTTTTTCATAAATAAAATAAGTTTTGAAAGGTAGAACACAGGTTAGCAAATTATTTTCTATATTTGGAGGCAACAATATAAAATCATACTATTAACTAATAACATTATTTTCATTTGGGTAGTGAATACAAAACTATCAAGAATTTAAGATAAGTTTACATTGCCACATTATAAACATTTAAAACTAAACTCACAGATAAACTCACAAATAAAGTAAGTCCAGTATTTAGTGAAGTCCAAGTTCTCTGGTTTTTGAAGAACTTGTGACTGAAGTAGAGTTTTGTTTTGCAGGGTTCGTTTTCCTATGATGACATAAATTATACACAGATTGTAGATAGAAATCTCAGATGTCCGCAGGTTGGATAATTAACATCCTCTCGCCTCCAGAGAAAAGAAATAATTCTAGAGCTGTAAATATTTTCTTTTTTTTTTGTAAATATTTTCAATCATTGTTTCCTAAGTATCAATATGTATTAATAAAATATACTTTACTTTTTTAAGTCATTTTTGAATACATAGATTTCATAAAACAAAAATAACTTAGAATATTTTCACAATTCAGAGAAAATTTATGCATGGACCAAAAAATGTGTTCCAATTATATTTATGTTATTTTCACAAGTGTTTAAACATTCTAATGATGAGCCATCCAGAATTAATTTAATTCCTGTATAATGGGAACATTCTGATAAAACAGGAAACCATACCAGATACCTTAATACTTCCATTAAATTGTTTTGAGAGAATCAGAAATTTAATATAGTGGTTAAAGCAGCCACCTTGTAATAAGTTAACCTAATTTTAAAAACAGCATTATTTATGGCCCCCTGAACTTAAGCATCACTTGGGGGTGAACCCTGGACAGAGTCAGGAATAATCTCAGATCATAGCAGGATGTAGACCACCTCCCAACCTCAAAAATAAAATTTGTATGAGAAATTACACATAAACATATGTGCACATTTAAAAAGAAATGGGAGATAGAGGGAAAATAGATTATCAATTTCATGATAATCATCTTGTACATTTTATAGTTTTATAGTTTACGGAAAAATAGGTTAAACTCTATAAATGATAGTGTAGTTATACTATATCAATAAGGGACTCCCACTAATGATTAAATTAGGTAAAAATAGCAGTTTTCATAAGCTAATATCTTCATAATTTATGAAGTCACTGCTGTAATTCTTAAAAGGAAAGTGTCAAAAACAAAACAAAAACACAATTTAAAAATACTATATACCAAAAAAAAATACTATATACCAATCAAAAAGTTTCCACTGACATACAAATATTGCCATTTAAGGTAAGATTTTTGACATTACTGAGATAATTTAATTCCTTATAAATGACAACTCTTTAGAGGCTAATGAAGCAAACTAAAAAAAATTAAGTTCACAAAGGTAAAAAAAAAACTTGATAAGAAATTAATTTTCTCTAACTAAACTCATCACTATTTGTGGTGAGCTTCATGAGGTGAGCTGGAACTTCCAGCTCTTTTCTCTTTTGTGTCTGAAAATTATTGTTATTTCAAGAATGCCTTTCATTTTTCTTAAAACCCATAGATGAGTGATACCATGAGAAATAACTACATTTTGAACTGTCCTAATAATGAGAATATATGAGGGAAATGGAGAGCCTGTCCAGAGTACAGGCGGGGGGTGGGTGGGAGGAGGGAGATTTGGGACAATGGTGATGGGAATGTTTTACTGGTGATGGGTGGTGTTCTTTACATGACTGAAACCCAAGCACAATTATGTATGTAATTAAGGTGTTAAAATAAAAAATTAAATAAATAAAATAAAATACAAATGAATAAAAAAAGAAATTAATTTTAAAAAGCAGATTATAATTTTGATCTATTTAAACTTTGTTTAAATAGAAGCACATTTTATCAGGATTTTAATCCATACTAATGTAATTAAGATAATTTGTAATTTAACAGTCACATTAATGTATTAAAATAATTTATTCACAATATTTTATGTTAATTAAAGTATAATTGACAGATGACATACTTATTTAAAGTGTAATGCTTCAAAACTTATACACACTGCAAAATAATGACTTCCATAAACTAGTTAATATATATCATCATAATTACAAATTTTTATTAAGAACTTTTTAAGATCTACACGCTTAGTAATTTTAAAATACAAAATAAACTGTAAATGTAGGGATATTGCTAATTTGATCAGTGTGTGGGTAAGTTGACAACAGTTTGTCAATAAAGATTTTGAAATGGTTTAAAATATAAAACAATGTATTCATATGCACGTACTGAATGAAATATATGGAACTATCTTTGGAGTGCTTCCCTGTCAATGGAAGCTTAAGTCATTGATTTTCACAAAACAACAACATCAATGATAATATCTTCTACTGACTTAAAAATACTCCTGAAATTGCCTCTATATTTGTGAAATTTTTCCTCCATAATATTTAGTAATAAAGACTTTGTAGACTGGAAAACAGTCTAGAAGAGGAGGATTGATTCAGTAAATTTTTCTTCACACACACACACACCCACACACACACACGCGCGCGCGCGTGAAAGAAAAGTATAAAATTCCGAGGATTAAGTTGTTCTTAGTTGTCTTTGTTTATTAATTTTTATTTCTTTACACCTGGAGATGTCCAGAACTTATGTGGTATTGAAATAAAATCAGAGTCACTGACTGATTACATGTAAAGCAAGTAAGTGCCTTACCTTCTCTACTATCTATTCAACCCCTAAATCTATCCTTTGTATATAATTACTATAAATATATATACATATAAAACAAGACAATGAGACAAATATACTTTTAATTAGAATAGCTATATGTCAGTTATAAATTATGGCATGATTTCTTCAAAGTACCTAAGAGAGTTTACAGTTGAATAGGACAAAGCATGAATTCTTAATACTCCAAATTGCTATAGCAATATAACAAACAGTATCTTATGTGCCTCAAGAAACTATTTTTTTTGTTTGTTTTTTTCTTTGTCTTTTTTTGGGGGGTCACACCCAACTCTCAGGGTTCCTCCTGGCTCTGTGTTTAGTAATCACTCCTGGCAGGTATGGGGGATCATATGGTTGCCAGGATTCAAGCCACCGTCCATCCTGAATAGGCCACCTGCAAGGCCAAAGTTCAACTGCTGTGTTAAGAAACACAAGAAACTATTTTGTAAAGCTTGAGAAAAAAATAGCCACTAATAAGTTTATTTCTTTGAAAATCCATATTAATTACTCTAAAATCATATCATCTCTCCTAGTAACCTAAACACCTGTCATAAATGTATTTGCCCTGATGTCTAATGCTCAATAAAAACCAATAAATAGAATTATTGCATAAATTACCTATGGATAGAATGAAGTATATGTATTAAGGTGCAGATATCACTTTGAGAAAATTCTATGTGTACTTTTTGCTTATTCCTCTATTTAGTATCTTAAATGAGAACTTCTCAGGTACTGTTTCTCAGCATAAACTGAAGTAGAAAGTTAATTTTATTAAATGTGATGACCCTAATTTTATCCATTTTACATGGCTCAAATGATAAAACATTCACTTATAAGTTGATTCTATTACAATCATGTGATGTTTCTCTATTTTATGTGGCTATTAGACATGAATAAATATTATGATCCAGAAAAATTAATAAAATATCTAAGATGTAATTCCTAAATTATTATTCTGATTTATGATCTAAAATTACCCTCATTTCTTTGTATATAATTTGCCTAATAGGTAAGAAAATATCCTTGAGAAAATTCATTGCTACAGACTA
>PVKC010012763.1:0-15000 GCA_004027635.1 Crocidura indochinensis
GTTGAAGTGTATATAGGGTGCGTTTGCTGTACCTCCTTTTTCTATACAGTCCGTGTGAGGAACACAGCCTGTGGTAAGAATTGGGAGGCCTTATTTTTTTTCCTTCTTTTTTTTTTTTAATTTAAGCGTTTTGATTACATATGTGTTTGTGATTTCGGTCATGTGAAGAACACCCCCTTCAACAGTGCAACATTCCCACATTTTCTATATAAATTTTATTTTTCAAAAGAAAGGTCATGGAATAGCAGTATTTTTACTTTAACATCGTACATTGGGATTTTATTTTAACAATGTACATTGGAATTTGCAGCTCAGAATACATCTAATATCATTTTATTTTCCAACAAAATATATTTTAATGTCATATATATATATATATATATTGGTTTTTGGGCCACACCCGGTGATGCTCAGGGGTTACTCCTGGCTATTTGCTCAGAAGTCACCCCTGGCAGGCACGGGGGACCATATGGGGAACCGGGGGATCGAACTGCAGTCCTTCCTAGGTTAGCGCAGGCAAGGCAGGCACCTTACCTGCAGCGCCACCGCTGGGCCCCCTTAATGTCATATTGATGTTACTGCAAAACGTCAATTGTCTCACATACTCTTTTATAAAAATTAAGTAAAATAAAGACCTATTAGTTTTGTATAAAGAAAAGTTATTTAAATCATTTTATATATTTATAAGTCATTCAGCATAGCAGATATACCTATGTGCTCTTTGATGATTTATTTTATTAAAATTTTTATTAAAATTATATATAGTTTTAAATGATATATAAAATGCATTAAAATAATTTTTAAAGTAGCTCAAAGAAAACAATGTTTTCAGACAAAATGTTTCAGATAAAATACCCTGTCACTATTTTGAAAGATGGATAGAATTTACATTAAGATCATATACAGGGTTGGGTTAAAAATTTTTGTGTGAGAAAATTGAAGTGTTAAAAAAAAAAGCACAGGCATATCTGAGATGTTTAAGGCTGGCAAATAGCTTGTTTGGGATGGTACATTGTCAAATGAAACCTAAAATTAGACATGCCCTGTTTGTCCTTGTATGACAAATACAAGTTCTACTCTATTTGAAAGTCACAGTGGATCAAAGTTTTTGAGAAGGAGAACATAATAATCAAGACAAGGTTTTGGAGAGCTAAGCAAGTGAAATCATGTAGTATTCATTAGATATATGAAAACTTTAGTCACAGATGAACCAGAGTAAAATATAATAGCCCGAATGTTCAATAGTTAACAAATACAGATATTAATAAGAATGATAGATGGAAATTAAAATAAAATAATAATGAAAATAAAAATTTATATATCAATTTTTGATGAATATGCATGTTTAGACTAAAGCAAAGTTAAATAATAACCCTGTTATTTGGATTTAGAATTATAGTAGGAAATGCATTATACTTGAGAAAAATTTTCCCATTTATGTAACTGGAAAAAAGAAATTGCATAATTTGCAGCTTGCCTAATTATATTAGTACTATAAAAATAATATTAGTTATAAGAAATAAAAATATTTGAATCTTATTTTCGACATAATTGTACTATATTAGAACTTTTTTTCAGAGGTGAGGAAAGATTAAAATCAAATAGAATCAAGTTGCACTACAAAGGTAATAGATGAAATTGATAAACCAGAACCATGATATTAAGCATAAAAATTAAGATTTCAAGGTAAATTATAGGATAAATATTTTACAGTTTAAATATTAATTATGGTTAAAAATATCTAGGCAGTAGATTGAAAGCTTCACTTAGAAATTGCCCATAGATGAGTATTCTGTAATATATATAAGGTCTTGGAGTGGTCCTCATTTTACACAAAGCTTTTTGCGTGTCTACAAAAATCGTTGAAATCATGACTCTACTAACATTTATCCATATAGGAATACACATCTAAAACAATCAGACTTAAAATGTCACAATGGTAAACCAATGAAAACTCCCCATTATGCTTTGTGAGTGGAGAATGGTAGCATTATAGACCTACGTAGTAAAAAATAGCTATATATCCTCTGTGATACGAGTTGTGTAGAAATTTTGAGCATATTCAAAAACTTCGAGTAACACCATAGAACTGACAGGCAGTTTTTTTAGGATAATATGGAATCAGAAAGTAGGATGATATAAGCAAAAAACACAGTGCCAGGGGGCCTTGTAACAAACAGAAAACTTTGCTAAAAGCAGGGAGCTCTGAGAAGTAAGTGTAACCATTTAATGCATGCATAGTGACAATGAAAGCATATAATTTTAACCCTAGGAAACTGAGTCTAACTTATCTGAAGTTCCCATCATCTGTACACTCTTACCCACTCGGATTGGGTCCTGTTATCTAGGTATTCCTGCCTGTTCAATGTGTCTATGCTATATCTGTATGGGTACATGCATAATTCTGCCCACAAAAAGGTATTAAAGCTGGACCTTGTGCTTCAATAAACACACTGGAATCCTTCTCCCATTTTTATCTGTCTCTCTGTCTGTTATTTGTTCTGTCTTTGTCTGTCTCTGTGCCTGTTTATTCTGTGTGCATGTGCTCCCTTCGAGAAGAAGTAACCCATATTTTGACTGGTGTCCACCGCAGACCAAACCACCCACAACACAGAACTGTAAAATATATCTAAACAGGCCCATCACAACTGATGAAATTAAAATGGTCATTAAGATTCTTCCCCAAAACAAAAGCTCTTGTCCAGATGGATTCACTAATGATTACTTTCAAACCTTTCGAGAAACTTCTACCAATTGTCATCAGGTTCTTTCATGAAATTGAAAAAAGGAATACTCCCAAATAGTTTTTATGAAGCCACATCTCCTTGATAAAGAAACCAGAGAGAAATGCTGCAAAAAATTAAAAAGAAAAAGAAAAGAAAACTACAGATCAATATCCCTGATGAACACAGATGCAAAGATCCTCAACAAAATTCTGGTAAATAAGATCCAATGCCTAATCAAGAAGGTCACACACCATGACCAATTAAGATTCATTCCAGGAGTAAAGGATGGTTTAACATATGTAAGTCAATCAACATAAAACAACATATAAACAAAAAGAAAAATATAAATCATATGATCATATCAACAGATGCAGAGAAAGCATTTGATAAGGTTGAACACCAATTTTTGATAAAAAAAACTCTATCAAGATAAGAATGGAAATAATTTTTGTCAATATAGACAAAGCTATTTACTACAAACAAATGGAAAATATTATTCTTAGTGGTGATAAACTAAAAGTCTTTCCTCTAGAATCTGGTACAAGACAAGGCTGCCCTCTCTCACCACTCCTTTCAACACAGTGCTGGAAGTTCTTGTCATAGCGATCAAGCAAATAAATAAATAAATAAATAAACAATTAAAAAAGATATCAAGGGCATTCCGATAGAAAAGGAAGATGTCAAGATCTCACTGTTTGCAAATGACATGGTATTATGTCTAGAAAACTCTATAGACTCTACCAAAAAAGCATCTAGAAACAATAGATTCAAATAGCAAAGTGGCAGGTTACAAAATTAATGAACAAAAATCAATGGCCTCCTTATACACAAATAATAATAGAGAAGAAATGGATAGTATAAACAACCTCATTCACATTACTGTCACAGAAACTCATATATCTTGGCTTCAACTAATGATGTGAAGAACCTATACAAAAAATACGCGTACAAAACGATGCTTCAAAAAATAAAAGAGGACACAAGAAAATGGAGATATACACCTTGTTCACAGATCGGCAGAATTAACATAATTAAAATATCAATACTCAACAAAGCATTGTACATATTTAATTCGGTCCCTCTAAAGATACCCATGACATTCTTCAAAGAAGTGGATCAAACATTTCTAAAATTCATTTGGAACAATAAACATCCACAAATAGCTAGAGCAATCCTTGGAAAAAGGAGTAAGGGAGGCATCACCTTTCCCACTTTAAATTGTATCACAAAGGTATTGTTATTAAAACAGCATGGTATTGAAATAAAGACATACCCTAAGATAAGTGAAATAGACTTGAGTATTGAGGAAATGTTCCCTAGATATACAATCAATTATTCTTTGGTAAAAGGGCAAAAAATGCAAAATAGAGCAAGAAAAACCTCTTCAATAAGTGGAGTTGGGCAACTGGTCAGGTGCTTGTAAAAAAGCGAACTCAAACCTCCTTTAAACCCATGAACAAAGGTCAAATCCAAATGGATTAAGAACCTGGATATTACACCCAAAACCATATGGTGTACTGAGCAACAGGTAGAAAAGCACTCCATTGAAATCAAGACAAAAGGCATCTTCAAAACAGAAACAGCACTCTCCATACAAGTGAAAACAGGACTAAACAGATGGGGCCATATTAAGCTGAGAAGCTTCTGCACCACAAGGAAAATAGTACCTAGGATATAATACTCACTCACAGAATGGGAGAAACTATTCACCCAATAGTTGTAAGACAAGGGGCATATATCTAAGGTATACAAGTTGCTGACAAAACTTAACAAGAAAAAATAATCTAACTCTATCAAAAAAATGGGGAGAAGAAATGAAAATTTCTCAAAGAAGAAATACAAGTAAACAAATAACACATGAAAAAATGTTCCATATCACTAGTTATCAGGGAGATATAAATTATAAATCAAAACAACAATGAGGTACCATCTCAAGCCACAAAGACTGGCACACATCACAAAGAACATGAACAATAAGTGCTGGCGGGGATATTGAGAGAAAGGATCTCTCATTCACTGCTAGTGGGAATACTGTCTAGTCCAGCTTTTATGGAAAACAATATGGAGTTTTTCAAAAAACTGGAAATTGAGCTCTCATATGATCCAGCTATTTCACTCCTAGGGATATACCCTAGAACAGAAAAATAGAATACAAAAATCCCTTCCTCACACCTATATTCATCACAGAGCTATTTACAAAAGGCAGATTCTGGAATCAACCAAAATACCCTTCAGCAGAGGAATGGCTAAAGAAACTGTTGCCCAAAAACCAAAAAAAAAAAAAGAAACTGTTGTACATATACTCAATGGAATAATATGTGGTTGTCAAGAGAGATGAAGTCATGAAATTTTCTATTCATGGATGGACATGGAAACTATAAAAGCTGAGTGAAATAAGTCAGAGGGAGAGAGACACACAGAATATTCTCATTTATCTATGAGTTTTTAAGAAAAAATTAATAACATTATTGTGATAATGCCCAGAGATGAGGGCCAGAAGGACTGACTCACAATATGAAACTCACTTCAAAGTGGAGTGAGTGCAGTTAGAGAAATAATGCACTAATAACTACCATAACAATGTTAATGAATGAGAGAAGTAGAATGCCTGTTTTGAATACAAGCAGGAAGTGTGGGTGGAGACAGATAGGGGGCATTGGTGGTGGGAAATGTTGCTCTGGTAAAGGGGGTCTTTTTTTAGTTACTGAAGTCAAACTACATTCCTGTTTGTAATCATGAAGTTTGAATATATTATTTTGTTAAAAAAGAATTAAATCTAACGTTTTGCTACATGAAAGAAGCACATCTGAATAGTCAGAGCAAAAACAGACTTAAAGTTAATTGTAGGAAGACAATCTTTAAAGAACACAACACACTTAAAAATTCTTATTTTAAGCCTAAATTCTAGAATTTAGGCTTATAATGTTTATGTTATGAGACAAAAACAGTCATTGCTTAATAATCATTAATATGTAAAT
Source organism: Crocidura indochinensis (assembly GCA_004027635.1). Lineage (NCBI taxonomy): Eukaryota > Metazoa > Chordata > Mammalia > Eulipotyphla > Soricidae > Crocidura > Crocidura indochinensis. Next base: position 5,705 of record PVKC010012763.1, read on the forward strand.
CAGGAAAATTTGTACTCCTAAACAGATAGTTATCCAGTAAGGGGACAGGAAAATATTTAAAAGTTTCTACAAGAGGACTTGAAGAAAAACATTAATATCAAGATAATAGTACCACTCATTAACGCTTTGATAGTTCAATTATGCTAAAATTCAACATATATACAGTTCTTAAAGAAGTAATGCAAGAGATTGTTTAGTAGTCTATATAAGGCTTTACATTCCTCAAAGCTGAATGTACACCATTCTCCATAATGTACATGGCATATTCCTTAAAATAAATCATTTTGGACCACAAAGTATACCAGCAAAAATAAAGAGGATAGAAATTGTGTTAATGTTTTCTCACACCATGAAGTATAAAATTATAAGTGAATTAAAACAAAAATAACTTCAATACATAAAAATTAAGCAGGTCACTACTGAACAACATGCAGTCATAGAAGAAATAAAAGATAAAATCAAAATATTCCTGGAGACATGTGGGAATAAAGAAATATCAGATATTTATATCATTCTGATACTCCTGTTTAGGAGTACAAATTTTGGGTCACAGCAAAAGCAGTATTAAAAGGTTAATTTATAACTTTTCAATCTTTAATTAGGAAAGAAAAATTGGGCCTGCATAAATAACTTTATCAAAGACTAAGAAATTGTAAAATAAATAAATAATAAATAAAATAAATAAATAAAAAATAAGCCAAAATATTGTAGATGAAAGGAAATAATAAAAAATAAAGCATGCATTAATAAACTGGACACCACCCCCAAAATCCAAAGTATCAATAAAAGTGATATTTGTTTCTTTATAAGTGAATATGATCCAATAAACCATTACCAATACTCAAAAAAGAAAGATTTAGAGAGAGAAAGTGAATAAATAGAATCAGAAATGAGAGGGCAGATGTCACAACAGGTACTACATAAATTCAATGGATAATCATATATTATGTTAAGAATTTTTACATCTCAAAACAAGAGTCTCAAAGAAATGTATAAATCTTTGAGCTATTTTAAATTCCAAAGACTGAATCAAATTGGTCTTAAAAATTTCTAAAGACCTAACACTAAGAAATTAAAATGGTAATTGAAAAATGTCACAAAAACAAAGCCAATAGATTCACTAGTGAATTCTTTCAAAACTTTAAAGGGGACCAACTCTCAATTATTTTGATAATTTTCAAGGAAATTGGAAAAAATAAAAAACACTCCCAAAAGTTTCTATGAAACTAACATCACTCTGATGCCAGAACCAGACAGACACCAAAACAAAAGTTATGATGAGTTGATATACTTGATGAACAGAGATGCAACAATTTTCAACATAATACTAAAAAATAGAATCCAACAACTCATAAAGAATAATCTATAACATAACCAAATAGGATTTATATAAGAAATGCAAAGAATGTTTAATAATAACAAAAATCACAAAATATTGTTAGACAATAAGATGAACCAAAAATAAAAATCATATAATTATAGAAATAGATGCATAAAAAGCATTTGATGAGATCTAGCTCCAATTTAGTATAAAGCACACAACAATAAAAATAACCTCAATAAAAACACTCTAGCAAATATTTGACTCAATGGGTAAAACTATCATTCTTTTCTCTAATATCTGACACAAGACAAGATTGCCCACTCTCCCAACTTCTAATATAATAAGGAGAATATTTGCTATAGCAATCAGGCAAGGAAAATATAGCAAATGCATCCTGACAGAGAAGCAAAAACTCAAGTATAACTGATTGGAAATTTCATGATCCAATATTTGCAAAAATATCAAAAACTACACAAAAGCTTCTGGAAACAATTGATAGGTTTAGTAAATTGCATGTAGAAGAATTGATAGACAAAACTATAACTTATCTATATTAAAATAATAAAAAGAAACAAAAAACATAAAAATCATAAGTGTACTTCAGAAAATCAAGTACTGTGGAATGAACTACAGAGAAGAACGACCTACACAAGTTAAACCACAAGACTCCCCAGGAAATCAAAGAGTACACAATAAAATTGAAATACACACCCTGCTCATGGATTAGGAGGATTGACATCATTAAAATTGAAATACTTGGGACCAGAGCAGTGGTGAAGGTGATAGGACATTTACCTTACATGCACTAACTTATGACAGGGTTTGATTCCCTGGCATCCCATATGGTCCACCAAGCCAGGACCGATTTATGAGCTCTTAGCTAGGAGTAATCCCTGAGCGTCACTGGGTATGTCCCAACAAACAAAAAAAAATTGAAATAGTTCCCAAAGCTGTTCACATATATAATACAATCATTATAATTATATCCATGCTATTATTCCAAGAAATATATCAAATATTCCAAAAAATTCATAGGCAATAATAACTCTACAAATATCTATAGCAATCCTTGTTAAAAATTAGAGAGAGGTATAACTTTCACCAACTTCAGATTGTACTATAGGCCAATAAGAACTAAAACAACATGGCACTGAAATAAAGACAGACTCTCAGATATATGAAATAGACTTGACTAATCTGAGACTGACCCTCACATATCATGATCAATTAAACTTTGAAACAGTCACAATAAATATAAAGTAGAAAAATTAAAGCCTCTTTACAGAGTGGATTTGGGAAGACTGGGGTTAACTACATTTACAGAACTCTGTTTAATACTGCACATAAAAGTTAAGTGAGAATGGATTAAAACCTAAATAATAGGTCTGAAAAGATAAGTTACAGGTAGGAAAACAGAACAGAACAGTCCATGACATTGAAGTTATCAGCTTTTTCAAGGATAAAGCAAAACTGGCCAACCAAGAATATGAGGCAACATTGAATCAAGATGCTCTATGTATCAAAGACAATGGTAACTAATAAATTAAAACTACCCACAAAATGGGCAAAACTATTTACCCAGTAACCATCTTATAAAGGGTTAATATTTAAGCTATATAAAGCATTAGATTAAAAAGTAATGAACAGACATTTCCACAAATTATAAATAATATGCCAAAAGGCAAAAAAAAAAGATGCTCCACATAATTATCAGAAAGATGCAAATCAAAACAATGAAATACCATCTCACTCCACAGAAATTGGCACACATCACAAAGCACAAAGCAAGTGCTGGCATGAATATTTGGAGACTCTGATTCACTGCTAATTTGAATGTGGATTTGTATGTGGATTGTTACAGTCTTTGTGGAAAACAATAGAGATATTCTTAAAAAAATTAGAAATGGAATTTTCATATAATCTCGTATTACCACTCCTATGATATACATTAGGAGCTCCAAAACACAATGCAGAATTTTTCTGTATTCCTATATTCAGTACAGCTCTATTCATAATAGCCAGAATCTAAAAATAATTCAAGTGTCTAAGAATTGATGTGCAGGTAAAGAAATTGTGGTACATATACTTATAGAAAATAATGAGGAAAATAAAATCATGACTTTTGATTTTACAAGAATTGGTAATGGAGGGTATTTTTCAGGGTGTTGTGGGTTTTCTTCTATTTTAAGAAACACATTGAATGGCCAGAGCAAACACAGATACAGAGTCACAGTGACACTAGGGTTAATACTGGCTATATGATCAGGAATTGCTTCTGTCTTGGGGACCATATAAGACTCCAGGGATTTAACTGAGGTCTGTCCTGGGTTAATCCTGTGCAAGGTAAATGCCCTTCTGCTGCGCTATCTCTCCAGTTATGAAATCACACTTTATAGATATTTTCTCTGAGCAAGGTACTTAAAACACTGCTAATTGGAGCCGGAGCAATAGCATAGTGGCAGGGCATTTGCCTTTCACACGGCTGACCGAGGACGGACCTTGGTTTAATTCTAGATGTCCCATATGGTCCCCAAGCCAGGAGCTATTTATGAGAGCATAGCCAGGAGTAACTCTTGAGCATCACCAAAATAAAACAAACAAGCAAACAAAAAAGTACTTAAACCTGGGACTGGAACAATAATATACTGGGTAGAGCATCAGTCTTGCTGATTCCAACCTGAATTCAATCCCCAACATCACATAAGATACCCTTAGCTGACCAGGTTTTATTCGTAAAACATAATAAATTTTACCCTGGAGAATTTTAGACTATGGTTCCCCTGCAACAAATCAAAACAAAGATATTCAAACATAACCATAATTTTTGATCTTTTGCAAAGCAGAAAATTAGAACATAACCTAGAAATTAATATTAACATGTTTGATTTCTTTATTTTTAATAAATCACATGCAGTGTCCTCAAACTATGGCCCACTGGCCACATATTGTATTTGTTCCCGTTTTGTTTCTTCACATCAAAATAAGATGTATGCAGTGTGCATAGGAATTAGTTCGTAATTTTTTTTACTATAGTCTGGCCCTGCAATGGTCTGAGGGATAGTGAATTGGGCCCCTGTTTAAAAAGTTTGAGGATCCCTGTATAGAGGCATTGGTTTGTTTTATACTTTTTACTCTTCACCTTTTACATGTAGTTTACTTAATTTAAATAATTTATAGCAGGGAAATTTTCCATGTCTAGTGTATTTTTGAAGTGAAACAAGGACAGAATTACATGCCAGAGTTACACCAATAAAAAGCCAGTTTTTTCTCCACTCAAAGAAAACACAGGAATTTCAGTTAGATAAATAAGAGCCATATGTTAAAGAATGCAGATGGTATTCTCAAAATTGTGATTTTTGTAGTGGCCTTTATTATCTTCTCTCTTTGGTAGGTCCAGACTACATTGTGGTTCTTCACTTGGCATTTTGCCTTTGTAAAGAAAGTTGTGGCAAGTAGCTCTAATGATTTTAAAGATATTAATTTGATTTCCAGGACTGTGGAACTAAATAGCAGCCAAAAGTCTGAGAATCCTTTTGACTTCTTACTCTGAAATCTTATTATGTAAAAGTTTACGTGCATTCACTCATGTATCCACATTAAAAACAGTTACTGGAATGTTGAACTCACTAGATGCTGCAAAGAGAGGAAAGGCAAGGTAAAGAAATATCACAATTTGAAGAATTATCATTATGATAGAGGAAAAACGTCTTTGGAATAGTCCTATATTTCTGATCTCATTTCAACTTGAACTTTCTTAAAACATCTGAGAAGCAGGAGAAAATATTAGCAATGAGTGAGGAGTCCTTCCAACAGTCCATATGATTTTTACTAATATGGAATATTTCTTCTTAATAGTGACTCCATATATTTATGTACTTTATATATATATATGTATATATATATATTTGTTTTAGAGTATTCCAAAGAAGAAAATACAATGTTAATTAAATGACTCATAAATTGTATATAGTCATGTTATTAAGAGATACTAAAAGTTACAAAAGTGATTTAAATTTCAACATTAAGATACTCAATAAAGCACTTTAATAAGAGAGCATTAATAATGTATACTGATTCAAGTTCAAATACAATGTCTCTAATTTAATATAAGGAAGAAAATAGAGCTAAGAATTTAATTATCTTTCGAGTTAAAATCCAAGCACTTTTAAAGTTTGTAGTCATTCAAACTTGTCTTCTGAGTTAAATATCAAAGAAACTAAAACCCCAAATTCATTATCCCATGTTCTCATTCCTTTACTTTTAATCAAAGTATTTTTGGGAGGCCAGGATCAAGTTATTCTCAACAGGAATGTATGTGGTTCCTTTGACTCCTCTGTTTATGTTGATTCAAAACCATGTCATCAGTGGAAGAAGTACATCCGGGACCACAAGAAAGAAAAGTCATCTAACTTAAAGTGATGAACTTTGAAAAATTGGGTTTTATTTGGAAAGTTTCTAGAAAAAAATGGTCTGTAAGTAACATTGGGCCCTTACCTCCCACTTTGGAACTTGAGATTCTCTACATTTCAGGATCAGTCTAAAAATGTCACCAGCACAGGGATTGTCAAATAATATAGTACACAGAAAGAAAACCAGCTGTATGCTATGGCAAGATTGAAATAAGCAGAAGAGACTTCACAAATTGTATATTTCAAACAGTATTAGTTAATAATTTCAAATAATAGAAAAATATGAAATATAAGGTTATCTTTAGAGATTAACATGCATGTACAACATGAGGAAATTATTCAGGAACCAGTTATAACAAGTTCTTTGAAAAGTATTCTAAGCAAAAGCAGGTTACATATAATAACATACATATTATGCATAATATACATATAATAACCACATTAATGTGTATGATCAACAACAGCCTACACCTAAACCTTTGTGGGCATTGATTAGAGTGGACATAGGTCCCAACATTCAGGACAGCTAAATAATGTAAAAATATAGTGTTTCTCTACATTTTTCTTTAAATTTTTACATGAAAATATATTATAGTTACAGGGTGCTATTGGGGTATTATATATTTTGAATAGTATTTAGTTATAACATACTCAAAATATAAATTCCAAATTTTGATTTTGGAATACTGTCTCTACTCTCCTGGACTTTGATCCTCCATGCCCATAGTTCCCTGAGAGCACTTCTTCATATGTGAGCTGTCCTGCCCTCAAATGATGGAGCTTACTGCTGCTGTGTGCTCTGAAACTCGCAGGCAGACATTCTGGACTATCTTCTCCACTCTTCTGTGTCATGGACATTGACATAAAGATGACACTAAATCCCATGACAATTAGCTTTCTCAACAAGCATGGATTAAAAATCAAAGGTTGGAAGAAAATAATCCAAGCAAATAACTCCCTTTAAAAAAACTGGAGTAGGGCCTTAGAGATAGCACAGCATTAGGGCATTTGCCTTGCATCAGACTATTAAGGGCGAATGAAGGTTTGAATTTTGGCATCCCTTATGGTCCCCCATGCCTGCCAGGAGCAAATTCTAAGCACAAGGCCAGTTGTGATGCCAGTTGTAACTCCCCCCCCCAAATAAGCTGTAGTGGACATATTAATATCTGATGATACAAAGTTTAGACTCAGAAAAGTTACAAAGGACAAAGAAGGACATTTGGTATTAAATAAAGGATATGAAAAAAATGGAAGAAATCACACTCCTAAACATATATGCACCCAATGATGTACCAGAAAATTTAATATAATTGTTGACAAATCCAAAAGAATATATCAATAGAAACATAATAATAGTGGGAGACCTCAACACTGCCCTGTCAACCCTTGATAGGTCAACCAGGCTGAAACACAAAAAGAATATACTAGCTCTGAAAAGAGAAATAGCAGAAATGGCCTAATTATATTTATATATATATATATATATATATATATATATAGTACTCACTCCTCCCAAATATAGATACATATTCTCCTCCAATATATATGGGACATTCTCCAGGATAAAACACATGCTGGCTCATAAAATACACTCCATAAAATCAAGAGGATAGAAATTGTACAGCTAGCTTCTCAGATTAAAGTCCACTGAATTTAGAAGAGAACTCCAAAGAACACAGAAGAAAAATCTTTAAGACCTGCAAATTTAACAGCTCACTACTGAACAACCAGTGGGTCAAAGATTAAATCAAAGAGGAAATCAAAACATTACTAGTAACAAATGACATGAAGACACAAATTACCAGAATTTAAAGGACATAGAAAAAAGTGGTAAGAAGAGGAAAATTTATAGCTCAGAAAGTACATATCAGAAAGGAAAAGAGGGTGGCGCAAAGCAATGACTCAAGTGGTAAGGCATCTTCTTTGCACACACTAACCTACAGGGGTTCTATCCCTTGGCATCCCATAGGTCTCCCATGCCAGGAGTGATTTCTAAGTACATAGCCATGAGTAACCCCTGAGGGTCACTGGGTTTGGCCCAAGGACCCCCCCCAATGGAAGGAAGAAGGGGACTACATAAAAAGCTTAATGACACAACTTATATAATTAAAAATGATAAAAAGATAAGCAGAAAGAAATAAATAATCTTAGAGTAGAAATTAATTGAGTGGAAGTCAAAAAAAAGATAATGAAAACAAAAGGTTTATTTGAAAAAAAGAAACAAGTTAATAGGGGCCGAAGAGATAGCACAGCAGTATGGCATTTGCCTTGTGCACAGCCAATCCAGGTCAGAGTGTGGTTTGAATCTCAGCATTCTCAACATTGCCTTGCCTGCCAGGAGCAACTTCCAAGCACAGAGCCAGGAGTAACCCCTAAGCACTGCCAGGTCTGACTCAAATCTCCTCAAAAAGAAAGAAATAAAACAAAAAAACCACGATTAATAAACCACTAGCAAAACTCACAAAGAAGTTGTGAGAGATAATTTAATAAACTTTATTAGAAAGAAAAAGGGAGAATAATCATAGATACCACAGAGATTCAAAAGCTAATCAGAACCTACTTTGAGAATCTCTATTTCATAATACATGAAAACTTAGATAAAATAGATAAATTATTGGTCTCTTATAATCTCCCATGGTTAAATAAGGATGAAATTAAAGTGGTAATCAAACGTTTCCCCCCAAAACAAGATACCAGGCACAGATAGATTCACTAATGAATTCTTTCAAACCTTTCTAGAGGAACTACTACCAAATCGTTTCAGGTTTTTTAATGAAATTGAAGAATCACTAACTCTCCTAGTTTTTATGAAGCTAACATTACCCTGATATCAAAATCAGACAGAAATGCTGCAAAAGAAACAAAACTACTGGCTAGTATCTCTGATGAACAAAGATGCAAATATCTTTAGCAAAATTTTGGCAAATAAGATCCAGTGTCTTAGTCAAGAAGGTCAAACATCATGGCCAAGAAAGTTTCATTTCTGGAATGCAAGGATGGTTTAATGTATGTAAAACAATCAACATAATATACCATATCAAAAGAAAAAAGAAAAATAAAGACTATATGATCATACCAATAAAGGAAAGAAAGCATTTGATAAGGTCCAACAATCATTCGTGATTTAAAAAAATCTTATCACAATGGGAATGGAAGGAACATTTCTTAATATACACAAGGCCATCTACCACAATCCAATTTCAAATATTCTCAATGAAGTTAAATTATAAGCCTTCTTCTAAAATTGGTTACAAGACAAGGCTGTTCTCTCTCATGACTCTAATAATAATATCAATGGCAATAATACAGGAAAGGAAGAAGTCAGATTTTACTGTTTGCAGTTTACATGATGCTATATTTAAAAAACATAGAAGACTCTACCATGAAGCTTCTAAAAGCAATAGATTCATATAATAAAGTGGCAGGCTACAAATTAACATGAATAAATCTATGACCTTCTCATATACCAATAAAGATAGAGAAGAAATGGACATTAAAAAACAGTTTCATTCACATTAGTGTCACACAAAATCAAATATCTTGGAGTCAACTTAACTAATGAG
>PVKC010012763.1:20000-23496 GCA_004027635.1 Crocidura indochinensis
TGGAAAGCCTGTCTGGAGTACAGGTGGGGATGCAATGGGAGGGAGGGAGACTTGGGACATTGGTGGTGGTATTGTTCCACTGGTGAAGGGGGTGTTCTTTACATGACCGAAACCTAATCACAAACGTATATGTAATCAAAATGTTTAAATAAAGAAAAAAACAATGAAAAATATTTGGATGTTGTAACTAGTTACATGCAAATAATTTGGTGACTATATTATATATAAAATATGGGGAGAGAAAATCTAATTAATGCTGGCAGTTTAAAAGTACTCAGTAAATACATATATAAAGGATACAACATATAAACATAAAGTATGTAAATACTTTGTAAATACATATGTAAAGGATACATATATAAAGTGAACGAGTAGAACTGCTTTACTATGAGAATGAAAAGAAAGAACTCTAAAATTATTTGTAATTTTATAGGGAAAATTAGTGAAGCACTACAATTAAAGATCTACTATAAATACTAAATAAAAACAAGATGTAATGTATAAATGAAATTGTGCATCAGGCAATATTACTTTAAGAAAGGATATTTTATGTACTTTGATTTAAAATGCTACTAGATTTTTATTGTTGTTATGGTCTCACATACTGTATGAGACTAAAAATAGTGTTCAGGGAATACTTATGCATATGTACTCAGAGATTATTTCTGGAAGGCTTGGATGACTATATAGGCTAATAAGGATTAAAACCAGTTCAATCACATACAAGACAAGTACCTTACTATCTCTCCAATCCTAATGTAATATTAATAATGAAGTTTAATTAATATAACATCTCTATATCACTCTCTATCAGGTATTCACATTTGTTCATCATTGTCTCAGGGTCCTTTTCCATCCACTTTCCACAAACTAAGCCATGCTCCATACACACTTTCAGCCTTTAGTATGTCCACTTCTGTAGACAAGCACTGTGTTCTGGTGATTTTATTCCTTTGTCCATCTGTTCTTTTCTTACTACACATTGTTATATATTGCACTTGAAAGACATTGGTCTATCTTTTTTATCTAACTTTTATCTGAATGCACTTAGCATTATACATTGTAGTTTTTTTCAATGTAGCAGCCAATTGCATAATTTCCATTTCTTAAAATTAAGTAACAAGCCATTATGTATATGTGTTACATAAATAACAGGTTTTTGTATCTGTTCATATTTTGTGCATTTGGATTATTTCCACATTTTTGTTTTTGTAATAGAATGTAAGAGCACAATTGCTTCTTTCCGGTGAATTACAGCCTTTGACACTGAGGTTGCGCTTAATGTGATTTTTTATTTATGTCTGTTGTTGCCAGCGCTAACTTGAGCTCAGATTTCTGATCCATTTACTACATAGTGTACTGATTGGTCACTGCTGCTGTGCAGTGAGCTTATTGATATGAAAAAACTATTGTCATTATTTTGGGAAAGTTTTATTTTCTTTTTAAATATGACTCTTTAATGATTCTTGAAGAGCTGATTTGAAGACTATAAAATTATCAAGCTAATTCTTGCCAATGAAGCTTCATAGAATATATTCAAACATGAATAATAATCATTCCAGATAGAAATTCTTGGAAGGGTATTAATTTCATTAACTTATAAGTGATTTTGGAGTCATGCCTTGTGATACTCAGGACTTATTCCTGAATCTGCACACAAGTATCAGTCTTTGGGTACATGGAAGATATTCTGGTGTTGTGGAATAAAACCCTATGAAAACTAAAAATTGAATTTCCATATGATTCAGTAATATCACTCCTAGAGATATATCCTGGAGATATACATTAAGAACACAAAACTAGGGGCCGGGCGGTGGCGCTAGAGATAAGGTGCCTGTGCTAACCTAGGACGGACCGCGGTTCGATCCCCCAGTTCCCCATATGGTCCCCTGTGCCTGCCAGGAGCGACTTCTGAGCGAATAGCCAGGAGTAACCCCTGAGCGTCACCGGGTGTGACCCAAAAACCAAAAAAAAAAAAAAAAGAAAAGAACACAAAACTACAATACAAAAATGCCCTCAGAATTCCTATGTTCATTGCAGCACTACTTACAATGGCAAGATTCTAGAAACAACACAATTGCCCAAGAAGAGATGAGTGGCTAAAGAGAACGTGATACAGCTACACAATAGAATACCATGTAGCTGTTAGGAAAAAGGAAGTCATAACATTTGCTTATACATAATTGGTTATGTCAATTATTATGATGACTGAAATGACTCGGTTGAAAAGGGAGATAAATAGAATAATCTCAACCATTTTGGAGATAAAAAGTAATAGATATCATGGTAATAATACCCAGAGATGATAGAGATAAAAATTATGGTAAGAAGCTTGTCACAAAGAGTTTTGAGTACAGTTAGGGTAGTGAATAGTCCACAATGACAATGATGTTTTAAACTGATCAACCTGGACACGAACAGTGTAAAAGGAGATAAAATTATATACATGGTATACCTTTTTTATGATAATGCAAACAATGGTATTAAAAATGAAGGGCCCGGGAGATAGCATGGAGGTAAGACGTTTGCCTTTCATGCAAAAGGTCATCGGTTCGAATCCCGGCGCCCCATATGGTCCCCCGTGCCTGCCAGGAGCAATTTCTGAGCATGGAGCCAGGAGTAACCCCTGAGCACTGCCAGGTGTGACCCAAAAACCAAAAAAAAAAAAAGAATGAAAGGAGAGGGGGCCGGGCGGTGGCGCTGGAGGTAAGGTGCCTGCCTTGCCTGCGCTAACCTAGGACGGACCGCGCTTCAATCCCCTGGTTCCCCATATGGTCCCCCAAGCCAGGAGTGACTTCTGAGCGCATAGCCAGGAGTAACCCCTGAGCATCACTGGCTGTGGTCCAAAAAAACAACAAAAAAAAATGAAAGGAGAGAAAGAGCAGGAAAGAGAAGTAACATGCTGCCCCAGAGACTGGCAGGGGAGGGTGGGTGTGAGGAAAATTTGGAACATTGGGAACATTGGTGGTGGGAAATGTGCACTGTGTTGTAAACCAAAGTTTCTAAAAGAAATAAAATGAAGAGAAAGAAAATGAAATATAGAGAGAATAAAATGTATGCTCAGAGACAGTAAGGGAAGAGGTTATTAGGGTGGGTGAGAAACTGAGAACATTGGCAGTGAGAAATGTGCACCTATAGAGCTTGTTGTATATTGTATGATTGTAATTCAATTGTGAAAAATTTATCTGTGGGGAAAAACAACTGTATTATGAACAATCTCATTACCACAGTGTTTAAATAAAATAAAATCCTACTGGCTTTGCTACAAATCTGACCCTAGAATTATTTATTATTTTTATTAAAATTAATAGTGCTTAAAGGATATCCCTGGCTCTATGTTTAAAAATATTCCTTGGGCCCGGAGATAGCATGGAGGTAAGGCGTTTGCCTTTCATGCAAAAGGTCACTGGTTCGAATCCCGGCGCCCCATATGGTCCCCCGTGCCTGCCAGGAGCAATTTCTGAGCATGGAGCCAGGAGTAACCCCTGAGCACTGC